>JAEIJG010000015.1:0-97426 GCA_037289395.1 Beauveria scarabaeidicola | reverse complement strand
TTTTTTTTTTTTTTTTTTTTTTTTTTTTTTTGCATCACACTTTTTAGCAGGGCTTCAAATTCAGAATGATACATGTCAAAACAAAAGATTTGGGCACGTCGTGCCGCATGCATTCGGGTGTGACCGCCCTCTCCCCCCCGTTTCTATAAAAGCTGTCCAGCCTCGACGGGCGTCTACTTGTGATACGCCATTGTGATTCCCCAACCCCAGATATGTAAGATTTGATCCAAAAATAAGAAAATGTCCTTTGTACACGATGGACATGTAGTAAGTAATGCAATGCAAAAAAAAAAAAAAAAAAAAAAAAAAAAAAGAGAGAGCAAGACATATGGAACCCGCCTGGTGAAAAAGATGCAGAAAAATAACGGAAACTAAGAGTGAATACAGACCAAGCGCCACTTTATACATCGCTTTCGCTCAAATTACCACCCTCGTCGCTGTCCGTCAGGTCGACGGCCAGCTTCTGCGCCTCGTGCTCCGTCATCTCGCGGTAGGTGCTCCAACTGAGAGCCAGAAAGGCGAGCACAATCATGGCGCCACCGAGGGTGGCGGCGCCGCTGAGCGGTTGGCCGGTGAGGGCCCAGTCGGCAAGGGCGACGATGAAGATGGTGAGGAGGGCGGCGACGGAGGAGAGCACGGGCGAGGTGAGCGAGATGAGGACGAGAAAGGAGCCGCTGAAGATGGCGTTGCAGAGCACGGCGAGGAGCACGAGGCGGCCGGTGGCGGCGTCGGGCAGCGCAAACTTTTCCCAGCCGAGGGCGTTGAGGACGGGAATGGGGATCCAGAGGACAAGGAGCGTGAAGAGGCCGATGAGGGAGCCAAAGGTGTTGGCAAAGATCATGCCGCGGCCGGGGGAGACGCCGTCGGGCGGGCAGGCGAGGCGCTTGTAGAGCACCTCGTAGAGGCCGTAGAGGACGGACCCGAAGCCAATGACCATGTTGCCGAGGAAGCGGCTTTCGGCGCTGGCGTCGGGGCCGGAGCTGGACGTGCCGGCTTGGTTGCCAGCGGCGGGTGCGCCGTCGCCGGTGTCGCCGTATGCGACGACGAGGACGCCGACAATGGCGATGAGGACGGCGACGGACTTGTCGAGGCGCAGAGGCTCGCGCAGAAGGGGCACAGAAAAGGCGTAGGCGAAGAAGGCGGAGCAGTTGTAAATGGCCGTGAGGTCCGAGGGCGTCGTCATGCTAACGGCAATGTACCAGCTGAGCCCGGCGACGGTGAGGGCCGTGGTGACGAGGGCCGTGACGCGGAGCATGTAGCGGACGGAGCGGGCGCTGTAGCTCAGCGTGGTGCCAAAGACGTCGAGGGTCTGCATCTCGACCATGAGGGCCGTCGTCTTGAGCAGCTGCTTGTGGCGGCGCCAAAACACGGGCCAGGGCTGGTCGAGGCGCTGCAGGCGCAGAATCAGCAGCTGCGCGGGCCACAGCACGATCCAGGAGCTGTGGGTAAAGTACATCATGCAGTAGGCCTTGTCCCAACCGAGGTCGTGCTGGATGTGCGCGCTGAGCTCCGTCTGCAGGCAAAAGGCGACGAGGGACACGACTAGGAAGAAGGAGGCGTAGGTGTACTTTTTGCGGGCGGCCTGCTCGGCGGCGAAGCCGCGCGGGGAGCGCGAGCGCATGGCCGTGGAGCGCCGCGAGAGGACCGGCCGGGGGGCCATGGTGGGCACGGCGGCGCCGCGACCTGGGGAGAGGGTGCCGTTGTTGTTGTGGCTGTTTGAGCGGCCGCGCTCGGCGGCGTCGTCATTGTCGGCGGCGGCATTTTCGGGCTTGGAGAGCAGAGGCGTGCCGTAGACGCCCTGGTTTGGTCGCGGCATGGCTGTGGGAGGGAGAAAATGTTGGGAGAATGGCCAAGGTCGAAGGGACGAGTGGGAGGGAAAACGAGAGTTGGTCGGTCGGTCAGGGCATGGAGGCACGCGACCAAGAGAAGCGATGGTCCGGGTTCTGTTGTCGAAGCTACCTCATGAGCCTGATGAATTGGGCGATTGAAGAAAACGGAGCTTCCGCAATGGGGGGTCGCCGTTTTGTTCGTGGATTGGGAGGAAGCGTTCGCCTGGCATGTATTGGTGTGAAAACGGGGAGAGCTTCCGGCGGGAAAATGCGAACCACGAATGCGTTGCAAGGATGCAGTAGGTTGGTTTCAAGTACCGGGGCCCAGTCCGAGCTGGAAGTCGGTGGCAGTATGGGAATTGAAGGGGAAAAGAAGGAGAGAAGAGATCGTGAATGAAGGGGGAAGAAAGGAAAAAAGGGCGTTGGGCGATGTGGCTCGTATTGGCGGCCCGTTTGGGGACGTTGGCTACCTTACCTAGTAGCGACGACGGCGGCAGGCGAGCTGAGAAGGACGGCTGAAGCCACTGAAACGTCACTGAATCAAAGCCCACTGCAAAGGGGGGAAGGGAGAAGAGGAAGGTCCAAGTGTGGGTGGCAGACGCCGACGCTGGTAGTGCCGCAATTACAGTGGGTGAAGAATGACAATATATAAAGGACTTTGAGATGTCTACTGGATATGGTGTTTTTTTTTTTTTTTTGACATTGTCAGAATATTCATTTCTGATTTTCTGGCTGCACAAGGCGGCCAAAGAAAGGATACAGCAGCGGTACGTACCTCTCTAGGTACCTGGGTAGGTAGGTACCAGTACAAACGATATGGAAGTTACCATACTGGAGCATATTGAGAAGAAGAGCGGGGAAGATGATTATAGGGAGTTTCTAGGTTTATAGAGAGTTTAAAAGGAACCGCCCGCTTGTTTGACCCCACTACAAGCGCCAAAAGGCGAAAAGACAACTGCCTGCCGGCCAGCCTAGTCTGGCAGTGCCGTACCTAATACCTGCTTCCCTAGGTAGGGCTTTGCGGCCGCATTGCCAAGCGCAGCACATGCGCGTCACTGGAGCTCACAGCCTAGTTATCTCTTGGTCACACGCACAAGTCATCTGCACGACGCCCGTTTTGATTAAGCATAACTAGACGTCTGCATTCTTCTCCCTCACATTGTTCGACAAGGTCATTTACACATTTCCTACAGAGTCTGCATATTGGATACCATCCGCATGTGCTTGGCGCCACAATCAGTCGCAACAACTGCTCACTTGCATCGCAGCAGCATGATGCGCGCCCACCTCGATCCGCACCCCTAAAAAAGCGACGTCTCCGAACCCAGCTCTCCAACTACTTGGCACCCGGCGCAAACAGCACCCGCTTCGTATTGTACCCGTACTCGAGCGTGCCGTGCCAGTACGGCGCCGCGTCCTGCTTGGCCGCCTCCCAGGCCCGGTCCAGCGCCTCGACAACGTCTTGCGGCAGCGGGCCCTTTTCGATGCTGTCCAGGTTGCTCTCGAGCTGCTCGACGCTCGACACGCCGAGGATGATGCCGTCGTTGCCGTCGGCGCCGACCATGTTCAGCTTCGAATGGTGCGCTGTCCACCGCAGCGCCGTCTCAATCAGCGTCAGCCCGTGCTTGTCGACCGCCGCCTCCTCGGCAATCTGCAGCGCGCGAAACACGCCGTCCCTGAAGTAGCGGTCGCGGTACCGGCCGCCCTGCACGCTTGCCTCGTCCGAGAAGCGGCCGCTCTCGGGCACCACGTCCTTGGACTTGATCTTGCCGGAAAAGAGCCCGCCGGCGAGCGGGTTGTACACGACAATGTCGAGGCCGTACCGGCGGCACGCGACAAACAGCTCCTGCTCAATGTGCCGCGTGATGCAGTTGTACATGCCCTGGTACACGGTCGGACGCACCCAACCGTTGTACTTGCACGTCAGCACCACCTCGGCCACCTCGTGCGCTGCAAAGTTGCTCAGGCCCAGCTGCACAAACTTGCCCGCCTTGTGCAGCTCGTTGAGCGCCTCGAGCGTCTCGGCAAACGGGGTGCTGCGGTCGGGGCAGTGAAGGTAGAGGATCTGCCAGCCGACATGTTAGTACTCTGCTGGTCTTCGTTGACAAACAAACCTCACTCACATCGACGCAATCAGTGCCCAGCTCCGCCAGGCTCTTTTCCACCGACGCAGCCACGGCCTGCGCGTTGTTGGCCCCCGGCTTGTGCGGGTACTCGACCTTTGTCGCCAGCGTGAAGCCCCGGTCCTTCCACCCGGCGTCGCGGGTAAAGGCCTCTTGCGCGCCGTCGATGTAGATGCGCGCCGTGTCGATCTCGTCGTAGCCCCGCGCCCGCAGCACGTCGAGCGCCTTGCCCAGCGTCGCCACGTCGGTGACGCGCGCCCCGGCCTCCTTGCTCGGGCCAAACGTCATGAGGCCCAGGATGACCCTGGGCTTGATGCGAGTCGGGACAATGAGAGGCATTGCTGGTTTTTCTTTACAATATATTTCTGTTTTTGTCCATGTATGTGTAGTTGCGGGTGGCGAGCTGGCCCCAAAGTAGCTCTGCTCTGGTGCGGGGAAGCTTGGCTGGCCCGCCATGTCGGCACCGGTTTGCGGAGATGCTTCCGCCGCGACGGCGCCGTTGCCCCTCCCTCCTCTTATCCCCGAATGTCTGGCTGTAGAGTCATGACGCGTCGTAAATTTAGTTTGTAGGCGGCCATTATGGCGGCATCCCTGCAAGTCGCCTTCATGTAACCGCTCATCGTCCTCGACCTGTAAACTTGACGGTGGGCGCAGTCGGAACCTTAGCGTGGCTCTGGCTGTTCAAGCTAACCTAGCTCCCAGCATCTACCACTACAGGCTTCATGACGCATCGTGTAAATACCAGCAACATCGGACCACGAAGAAGAATATTGCGCATAGCATTCAAAGTGGTAGCCATGCGACAGCATCTAATCAGAATGCGTCTACTTCCATGTACGATGAGGAAAATCGGTTCGGGGGCAAGCGAGCGCACGTCAAAGTCGAAGAGCCCAGCAGGAGATACTATTATGTCTCACCGTTTGTTGAGAGGGCCGAAAGATCAACCGTGCATCTCTCGCTATTGGTCTATGAGTCCGTACGTACAGCGTACCCAAGTATGTGGGTGAATGACTTGTCTGAGCGGCATGCTGTGCAGTGCATTATTAGTGGCCATCTGCGAATCATGACCAAGGAGAATAATCAGTTTCGAAAAAGTCTCGGCCTCTCAGCCGGCAGAGACACAGCGACTACTGCAAAGAACAGAAAGAATTGGGATCGCCACTTTCCCCAATTAATGCTGCAGCATGCACCGCAATCTACTCCGACGCATCGGAAGGGCCTCGTCTTTCGGGAGACGTCTACTGAGTACTACGCAAAAGTTCCTCAACAAAAGCTAGCGCGGCATTTAAATTTAGATTACTGCCAGGTCAATCGGGTGTACTTGGCCTCGAGTAACCGTACTTTGAGAGGGGAAAATGAAAAATCTTCCCTGCGCCGTGCAGGACACTTGGTGAGTTGGCGGCAGACGCCTGCCCACCCGAGTCAAGCGCCACAGAGTCGCACAGAGGGACAGATGATTTACTCGGTACATGTGTACGAATCTCATTAAGTCGAGTGCGAGGTCGGTGGTCCGGGGATGCCAGCGGACGCACCTCTCTTTTCGCATTACCGCGGCTCAAATGGCTGGGGACAGACTAAAGGAGCCATGACCTCTTTTGCGAAATTCGTGGGTGCCAATGCATAGGTAGGAGCATTGCGGCAAGAGACGGGAAACGAGAATAGACCAGAGCGGAACGGTGGGTGTGCTGTCTACGTTTTACGAATAGGCGCTTGGGATTGCTCGCTGGATGGAGGGAGACGGCATCAATAGCGCGGAAAGACTACCAAACTCCCTGTTAACCCTGTCAGCTGGTCAACTAGTTGAGCAGTAGGTTCAACAGGTATGCGCCGTGTGAGTGGGCAGGCCAAGGGGTGCCGGGGCGTCATGACATGCAAATATTGGGTGTCCAGTCCAGACAGGGTGCTGTGCCCGATATTGGTTGCACTTGCACGCGCGCAGATGGGGACCGGCCGCGTCGAGGCGGACCAGAGTTGCGCCGTCGTGCATAATGTATTTTTTCTGATTCATGAGCTGATGAGACCGAATAAAGATCGAGACTGAGGCCCTGGCGAAAGCAGCCATCGTGTTGAATAGCAAGATATGGAGTACGAGGTGAAGCCATTATTCGTACATTCGGTTTCCATTCCATTTCAGCCCTCTCAGCCCTCTCTCGAGAACTAGATGAATGGTCCGTTATTATTAATAATAATAATAAGAGCTCTCCCCCGCGCCAACCGCCAACCGGGGAAATTCAGCCACGGCCGGCGGGGTCCGGCGCAAAGTCAAAAGAGCCAGTGGCGCCTCGGCGACTGTCGCTCAATCCTCTTCGTATACAGGCAATGAAAGAATCGACAGCATCCTGAATCGCTGAAAAGACTCACACGGAATGGCAAAGGCGCTTGCTTGTTTGTCTGCAGACAGCCGCTGCACGCGTTCAAGAGCAGACTGTTTGTTGTACTCATCAACTAATCGTGAGCGCAATACTCGGTACACAAGCGGATAACTCGAGATTCCCAGCGGCCGAGCGGTTCAGCTGTCGACGATGAAAACTACCTAGGCTGGGCCGCACATGGGGGAGCCTTGTCGTGGCTCGCTCGATTTAGTTAGGCACACCACTCGTTTCCCCCAATCCCCGCGTTGCCCCCGTTTGTGGTGACAACTTGTTTGGTGGTTAGTTGGTCAAGAAGCCGCCATCACCTCGTTGTGTCGTTGAGTCGTTGAACTCTGCACTCGCTATTAATAGTGTCCGTCGGCCCCAGCTCTCTGCAGCTAATAATAATCAAGCTTGACTCGGCCGGGGCTGGGGGGGGGGGGGATGATGGAGTCTGGTCGAAAGAAATCTGCCCACGTACTGTACTGTAGACTGGGCGGACCGTAATAACCCCCCACTGCCCTTTTGCTCGATGCAGCAGAGACAAGCTGCCCGTAAAAGCAACCTTCTCCCCCCCCAAAATTCATACAACACACACACACACACATACACACACAACTTGTCCAGAGGCCGGCGCACCCGGGACGTTGCTCCTTTTCGATGCATGCGCGCGCGCGAGCTTGCTCATTGTGATCCGAAGCCCACCTGCATCTTGGCATCCGCCATCGGCTGCGCAGCGAGCATGGCGTCGACGGCGGCGGATCGGTCCGCGCAGCACGAGGCCTTCTGCGGAGAGCTCTGGGCAAAGGCAGTCGGCGGCGTCCATGCGACCTTTACATACGAGGAATTGGTCCTGCAAATATCGCCGCTGAGCCTCGTATTGGCACTGTCGCCTTTTTTCCTGCGTCACTACTCCCAGGCGCCAGTGTACCTGCGGCACCTTCCATTTCCACGCCTAAAACTGGTACGTCGTCAAAAAAAAAAAAAAAAAAAAAAAAAAACACTCGCTCTTGTCGCCCAGTCTTCTCACAAGCTTCTTTTCCAGTTTGCCGCCGCTTCTCTCATCTGTCTAGAACTCTCAAATGTCCTTGTCCGCCGCATGCGACTCGACCCGCAAGCCGATACCATGGTTGCCGCAGCACTCATCGATCTAGTTGCTGCACTCACAATAGGCATCATGCTCTACATTGAACAAGGCCACGGAATTCGTGCCTCCAAACTACTCCGTGCATACCTTCTCTTGGGCTGCATGATTGATGCTGCCAAATGCCACCTCTTCTTCCTAGATCGAGGTCTGTCATCTGCTTCAGCCATTGCCGCTTCGGCTGGGGGCTTCCGGCTCCTTCTTCTGCTTTTGGAGGTATTTCCAACAAAGCAGCTTGTGGTCCACGAAAACGTTTTCGTCGCCGCCGAGAACGAAGCCGCTCGAGAAGAGAAGAAGCGCCGAGCCTGCTTCGTGTTCCCTGCGCTCTCCGTTTCCAGGCAGCTTCGCATCTCCATCGAAAACGGCAACCTCATGCCCATTGCTGCCGAGTTTGCGTCTGACCGCTTAAATGAAAAACTCAAGAATTATTGGCAGCTGAGTGACGAGAAAGCAGACAAGCTGGAGAAAGCGCGACGCACGGCACAAATCGATGGCAAAGCAGCACCACACCTTGAGCTGGAGAGCCTGGTGACAGCGTGCGGTACAGTCTGGGATACTGAAATCCGGCGAATATTGGTCCCGCGCCTCGTTTTCGCCATGTGCACATTCAGTCAACCCTTCATTTTGAAAGCAGTCATCGACGTCGTTGGCCAGGATCGCGTCTCTCTGCTGCACAAGGCTTGTCTGGTCTCTGCCACGCTCGCAGCCTTTGTCGGTATGACTATTGGCAAATCGTCATATGCGCACATGAATTATCTAATGGTCACACGCTTACGAGGAAGCTTCATTACACAAATCATCCAAAAGACTCACCGTATCTCGTACAAGGACGCACGTGAGTCCGCTACCGTCTCTCTATTGAGCACTGCCATCGATGGCATTGCCGTCGCATTGCCCAGACTCGTCGAGCTTCCAATCACATTTTTAGAGACGTATTTTGGCATATACGCGCTTTCATCGTTTGTTGGCAATTCGAGCTTCCTGGTGCTCGTACCGGTCTTGGTCTCCAACATCTTTTCATGGTTCTGGGGTTTTGCAACCGGGCCGGCACTCTCGGCATACAATAAGAGCTCCGAAATTCGCGTCTCAAAGACTTCGTCCATTCTCTATCAACTTGGAGCAATCAAAATGATGGGACTCGGCCCTACCGTTGCCAACTTTCTTCAGCGCCTACGACAAGAAGAGGTCAATCTATCGAAAACACATCGATGCCTCGAGACGGTAACCATGCCTTTGGTTCAAGTTGCAAATCTCGTGACGCCTGTTTGGATAGTTAGCAAAGCGCTTTCACAAGACGAGTACGGCCAAGCTGTCCCAGCCAATGTAATTTTTCCTATTCTCGCTCTTGTTGTGGCCATACAGGGTCCTCTTGGTCGACTTCTGGACATGTACTCTACCATATCATCTCTCAGCAACCATTTCGATCGGGTTCAGAATTTTCTGAGCTTGCCGGAACGAGATGAGTGCCGCTTCATCAAAGATAAACACGCTCCCAAGCATCGCCGCATTCCGCCTAGGCATCAACAATTCGTCCATCCTGTCGAAATGGTCGACGTGGACATTGCACCTCCTGGAGTACGACAACCCATCCTCTTCCGTGTCGATTTCTCTCTCGTGCAAGGGTCAATCACGGCAATCATCGGTTCGCCTGGAACGGGAAAGAGCACACTACTGCATGGCATACTCGGCGAAGCTTCTCTTGTAGAAGGGGCAATTTGTGTTCAGAATGAAGAAATGGCAATTTGTGGCCAGGTGACCTGGTTGCAGGATGTTTCGATTTTGGACAACATTATTGGACCTTTGCCTTATAACGCCGATTTCTTTCAAAGGGTCATCAGTTGCTGCTTGCTCCAGAATGATTTGCAGCGTCTTCCCGGCAGGGCTGATTACATTGTTGGCCCAGGTGGCAGAAATCTCACTGCCGGTCAGCGCCAGAGAATCGGAATCGCAAGGACAGTCTATGCACGCACTGCAGTGATGCTGTTCGATGACCCTTTCGGCTCTCTGGACCGTAAAACGGCAGTGTCCATCATCTTTCACCTATTCGGCGCCAGTGGTCTCTTGAGGGAAATGGGCATCACAGTTGCACTGGTGTCTTATTTGCGCGAGAGTCTCGATGTCTCTGATAGAGTTCTTCTGCTCGATGGCCGTGGTTATGCCTCCCTCGAGGACCAACCCTTCCAGACTCCCGCATTCGCAGCGGCCGTGAAAAGCGTATTCAGCTCTGTACCCGATGGCCCCCCTGAAGAAGTGGAAGACGCCGAAATGGAAGCGATACATCGGTCCATGAAGTTTGAATTGCAGTCATCTCGCACTACCGTTGGAGGGCCAGCCGCTATTCAGCCATCGCCCACACGATTGTCTACCCTCTACATTGAGCCTATTGGATACTTCTCCGTCACATTATACATGCTGCTCGTATTTTGCCTCGCTCTCGGAGAGCACTTTCCCAGTGGGATACTCATGGCTAATCTCTTTTTGTTCGCGAGCTGACAATTGCCTAGACATGTATCTTCGAGACTATTTCAAATATGGTTCAAACGATAACAGTTTCTTCGCGCTGTATGCTTCTGTGGCTGGCGGTACATGCTTGGCTGGCACCTTTTCGTACTGGCTGCTGTATGTTATACTCGCGCCACGGGCGTCCCTCGCTCTGCACAAAAAGCTTGTAGGTACCATCACTAGCTCAACGCTCACCTATCTGGGAGTTGTGGACATGGGGTCTATCTTGCCGCTATTCGGCCAAGACACGGGCGTGTTTTCGTGGCAATTGCCCTTCTACTCGATGCGAACCGCGTATACCGCATTTTCCATCATGATCAAGACCGTCATCATTGCGTCTGGGGCCTCCTATTTCGTCGCCATACTCCCACTTGTTGTGTTTGCGCTGTATCGCCTTCAGCGCTTCTACTTCAAAACTTCCCGTCAGCTACGAAATTTGGATGTCGAAGCAAAGACGCCTTTGTTCAAGCGATTTGAAGAGACAGCCGAGGGCATCTTATACATGCGCGCTTTCCGCTGGCTCAAGGCGGACACTAGAATCAGTTTTGGTCTCTTAAACATTAGCCAGCGGGCGTTTTTCTACCTTTACTACTTCCAGCAGTGGCTGGTAGTGGCACTTGGGCTGTTGACCAGCTGTATTGCAGTCTGCTTCGTCTCATATGTGGTGTCCTTCCCCCACACCACCACCGAAGCAGCTATTGGTCTGTCGCTCCTGACTCTGTCCCAGTTCAGCTGGACCCTTGAAAGACTCTTTGAAGTTGTCACGCTGCTTGACACATCTACCGGTGCGCTTGAAAGATTGCGTACCTTTCTGCAGAGAACTCCTCAGGAGCCGGACCCAGAGGTCACAGCTGCACCGCCCCTGTGGCCTTTGGCGGGAAATATCGAGCTTGTGGACGTCACGGCCAATTATGAGCCGAATTCGGACAATCCACCTGCTTTGCAAAACTTATCCCTCTTTATTGAGCCTGGACAGCGGGTCGGCTTGATCGGCTCGAGTGGCAGCGGCAAGACATCAGTCCTCAATGCCATTCTCGGATTAGTCGAGTACACCGGGATGATTAAAATCGACGGGATAGATATAGCCACACTATCGAGAGATGAGATTCGATCCCGCTTGGTCACAATCTCGGAGGACCAAGTCCGTCTCGATGCCTCAATCCGAGTCAACTTGCTACCGTTCACCATGAACAAGGTGGAGAGCACGGATCCTGTGCAACAGCAAATCGAACAAGAGCAAGCAAAGCAGCAAGATCAGATGCTCGAAGAAATGCTAAGACGCTTCGGCATATGGCCGCAACTGCTCCGAAAGGACGGCCTCAATACTCTACTCGACGACGCGGCATACTCGCCAGCCGAGATGCAGCTTGTTTGCATTGCCAGAGCGATTTTGCGACAGCGCGAGACGGGCAGCAAGGTTGTCCTCGTGGATGAGGTCACGAGCAGCGTTGACTTTTGGCGACAGGGCTTTGTGCAAGACATTATGCGGGATTCCTTTCTCGGCTGCACCATGCTGGTAGCGGCCCGTAGAGAAGAGTCGATTCTGGATGTCAGCGTGATTCTGGAAATGTCTCACGGCGTCATCATGCACGCAGCACGCAGAGAAGTGTGATAATTACCACCAAGATCTTCAATAGATGTGATTCATGCACGGCTTGTGTATGCCCTTTTGACTGGTCATGGTCTGCTTGATGGTATAGCGAGGCGTATCAACAGATTTTTGCGGCCTCAGTGCCACCATTCTCAATTTCCACTGCCATACTCGGCAGCTTTAACATTGTACAAAGATGCCCCGTACATTTTGTACCCGATACAGTCCCTGACATTTATTTCGGAAAAATTATGTACATGCGAAATACAATCTCGCCTGCCCCTCTGCCCTTTGCCCTCATGCCGCTTTTACAAGTACAAGAATGCGCACAAAAGAAAGCTCACAAAGTGGCTCTTGCTGCCTCTTTTCAAGCAGAAAAAGAGAATCTGTTTTGGCCTGATTATGCAAAGTGCTTCCTTTTGTTCCGCTACGCCTGGCATTTAACCATCTGCTCGCATGTCGCGATCGATTTTGAATTGGCACAGCGAATACTGATTCATTCTGCGGCCAACCTTGATCATCTCCTCCCACTGCACCTTGTACTGCAGCTTCGCCCACGTCTCAAACTCATTCTGAAGCTGCCGCCCGGGGAGGGCATTGTATGCAATGGCGAGGCTGCAAGGGCTTTCCGTTAGTAACAGACTTTCTCGCACAAGTCATTTTTTTTTTCTGAGGCTAGATTGGAAACTCACGTCATTGGCTCGGGCTCGATCCCGACCACAGAGGGCATCTTCATAATCAGCGCGCGAATCTCCTTTTCGGAGCCGGCGCCTGCGACGGCGCCAATGTACGCATTGTACACGCGCGCCGAGACCTCGAGATCCATTCTCTCTATGCGGTCCCAGACCTCGCGCGCCATCTTGTAGCCGCCTGGCTTGCGCTCCAGCGCCCAAAAGACGGCTTCGAGTGTCGCGTACGACGGCCCCTCTTGCGACTGCGTAATCTGCGACCAATAGTCCAGCGATACCAGCGGCTTGTCGGACGCCGTAAAGGCCAGCATCAGGGCAGTCTGCAGCTTGGTATTCGTCTGCATGGTCGTGTCCATCTTGAGCATGTTGTGCACCATTTCCAGCCCAGTGAGGTCCGGATGGCGTGTGAAGCCTGACAGACAGGCCATGTACGTCTCCATGCGCGGGTGCAGCGACTTGCTGCGGTGCTGGCGCATGTGGCCAAAGACGTACGCTGCCATGTCGGGTCGCTTGCGTGCGAAAAAGGCCTCCATGAGCTGCGTGCGGCGCTCAAAGCTCGTGTCCTCGAAAAACTGCTGCAGTAGCTGGTAGCCGCCCCACGCGCGAGCCGTGCTCGTCTTGGGGTCCAGGCAGAACTGGATAAAGGCAGACTGCACCACCTCGCGCTCGGCTTCGCTGAAGAGAAAGGTATTGATGGAGAGAATGTCCATGACTTCAAAGTGCTGGTCGTTTTCCAGGAAACGCAGGCACAATGTTGAGACGGTGGCGGGTTCTAGGCGAAGACCAAGCTCTTCGACCGTATGGAGTATGGAGAGAATGAGGGGGAAGCTGGGAGGTTTCTGCTTGGCGAGTGTGACGAGGTAGTGATTTACGAGCCGCCCGAATTGAAGTTGCAGGTCGGAGTTGGAGTCACTGCCCCAGGGCTCGAGGTATATGACTTGCTCGTAGGCATGTTGTGCGCGGTCAAAGTCCTTGGCTTCGAGACACAAGCGCAGCATATGCATGTAGCTTTCGCCATTCACTTTGATACCCTTGTCATCGCCGAGCTGCAGTACATCCTGGCCAAGCTGGTAGTCTTTGAGCTCGACAGCCACGTAAAGGAGACCGTTTATTGTGTGAATGGTAGGCTTGATGTCACCGCTGCGGTCGACCATGTGGTCCATCATGGTACCAACTTGGGAGAGGCTGCGACCCAAGAGCAGAATCGACTGCAGCAATGCATCCCAATGCCGCCTCTTTGGGGTGGACTCGCCCAATTCCATGAAGAATGGCATTGCCCATTCTTGTAGCTGATTGCGTCTCGCAAAGGACGCAACGGCGCGATAAGTATCCGGATGGCATTGTTTCTGCGCAATAGGCTTGGCGAACCAGGCCTTTGTCTCCTCGATTCGGTCGCGTCCGGCAAAGAATTGTACAATGACGGATTGTAGGTTGGCATGGAAGGCGATGCCCCGTTCTTGCGCGTGTTTCGCCAGCCCCAAAAGCTCGGCTTCCTTGCCCTCTCTGGCCAGGGCTCGCGCAACGACATTGAGCAATGAATCGTCCCCTGTGAGGAAGACGGCGTACTCGCTCATGTCCCACTTCTCATATAGCATCTCCTTGGCCTCCACTCCACCTCCGTACAAGGACAGCGCCCTGACTAAATGTGTCCATTGCAGCTCCACGGCACGAGGCTTCCGTGCAAAGTCGCTGTCCATCCACGCCTTGTACAGCGCGCGCGCAAAGTCGACGTGGTGTTGCGTCGTTTCGCTTGGCTCAATCTCGAGGAGGACCTGCCGTGCCATGGCAAGGTCGGCCGCCGTCATGGGCTTGACGTTGAAGTCCTCCTGGAGGCTTATGCGCTGGTCGGAGAGGTATTCGAGCAGGCGACGGCATTGTAGAGCCTGTGTGCTGTTGAGCGGCACGCGAGACTTGAGCTTGGCCTGCATGAGGCGACGCCAAGCTTCCATGAGCTCGCGCCTAGGCTGCGGCCGCAAGTTGTCGAGCATGCGGCTCCGCCAGACCATGATGTGCATCCAGCCAGATTCGTACTCGGGTTGTCGAATCTCGCGCGGTGGCTTCTTGAAGAGCGTGTTGAAAAAGGTGCGCTCGAATCGCGGGCACACTGTCGTCGCAGATGATGGGAGACTTGTCGCAGGACGTGAAGAATTCAAGAGGGAACAAGATGGCGCTCTGACGCGGTAGACCAGGAGGCGCCGCCCATGGCGGGCAAAGTTGGCCCTCATCGTCTGGTGCGTGGGGTTTCTATGATGCTTTCGAGGTTATTCTGTAGTGATATCAATCATCAGTATCAAAATCTTCGAATTGGTCAGATAAAAGGTGGCATATCCTCACAGTAGCATCGTCGTGGTAGAATCAATAGCAAGACTCATGAGGAGGTATGGTAAGCTAGAGCGCTCTCAAGGCCGAAGCTGCTGGACATCACCAACAATTTCTGGTGGACCTACAGGGGGTGAGAGGTGATTAACCGTGGTTTCGCCGGCGCAGACTGCAACACACAACGTGCCGTTCTCAGTCTCATATACAAACCAAAATTACGTATAAAAAACAATTAAATACAGATTTTGGTTTCGATTGAGAAATGTCTGTAGTCCTCCAGCAGTCGCATTAGCCATAGAGCGGGGCTTAAAGAAGCTCTGACACAAACTTGGTCTCCAGCAGCGCACTTTATTAGAGTTATACGAGGACATCAAGATATTGTGTCATTTGGGTGGGCTTTTTTCAAGCTAAAATGTGCTATAGTACATGGATATGCTAGATTCAATGACAAAAAAAAATTGGTAATTGGTCCTCCCGCCTTTAGTACACAGCTGCTCTGGTGCAAGCTTATCCCCGGAGAATTATACATGCCGCGGAGTGATTAACCTCTGCGTTGCTCAGGATGGTAGAAATCCGAGCGAATGAGTTCGGGGTGGTCGTGAATCGTCGGGTACAGGCCCATGCCTTGGATTCTGCGAATCATTTTGGCAACCTTGCGCTGGTTGACGGGTCGCAGAGCAGTCTCCTTGGAATGCTTGATCTGACCGGAGCTAGTCGTAAATGCTTGGATGAGAGAAAAGTTCTGCACATGTTGTTAGTTTCAATCGTCCACAACATATTATACTTGTTGTGTGGCCACCGCCATACCTTGTACATGTCCAGTGGGCGCAGACCGAAGAGATCCACGACATCAACCTGGCGCTGGTTCTTTTTGCGCCACTTGTCCATTTCGCGAGGGCTCAGATCGTGTGGCGAGTAGACATCACCGGGTACCCATCGACGGGGCATCTGCCGAAGGTAATCTTTGGAAATTTTGCGATGCTTGAGGAAGTCAATCTGTCCTTGTTTCTCAAGGAGGCCTACGGCCGCACGCTCCTTGTAGGAGTCGCCGAGACGGTGCATCGTGCTGGCGGCGGCGCTGCGGCCCTTGGCTCCGCCACCGACAGACATGCGGTCCTTGTTGATGGATTGGAGACGGCTCGTCGACGACGGTGTGGGTGACCGAGCCGGTGGACGAGTCTCTCGCGGCGGCTGCGCGACAGCGGTAGTGTACGAGAAGGGGCGGAGAAAGGAGAGGACAGAAGTCGAAGGTGAGCGCATGGCGCTCAGTCCCGGTAGTCGCATTGGCATCTTGTCGTGTCGCCCGACTGTGGTCGAGGTTGTGATTGAGGGAATGAGTAGCGCGCCTGACACTCTTCTCAGTGCAGAAGTACTGGAGGCCTTTCGACTGGAAATTCTAATTGGCCAACCACAGACGAGTGTGAGACCCACAGCAACTTGTCCATGAGCAGCATCAGCAAGTATTTATGTAATACGGATACGAATATTCGGGTGTCGAACTGAAAGCGAAAGTAGAAAATAATTGGCATAATATATTCGTTTGTAGAGACAAGATTCAAGAAATTCAGTCTCTCCCATATCCGAGTTGTATTCTTCATCATCTTTACATGACACTCTGCGGATAAAATGCATGTTGCTATGCTCACAAGATAAGAAGACGAGCACCACTTCCCGAAGTTTATGTTTGCAAAACTTGAAACGGCCGGCTATCGGCATTGCAAGCTTGCGAGCTTGCTTGTTGTACGTCGTCTTCAATCCTCGGAGTCGGTGCTACTCCGTACTAATACCAATACATCGGCGGGTCGGCGGCCGCTACTCCGTCCCATCGCCCATCGGTGAAGCCCCACAATAATTTTTCAGCAACTTTTTTTGGAGATTACGAGTTGGTCGTCTCGCGATTCCTTCAGATCGCCACGACACACCAGCAGACTCGCCAAGATGGTGCGCAAACTCAAGTATCACGAGCAAAAGCTCTTGCGAAAGACGGACTTTATCACCTACAAGCAGGACAATGGACACCGCGACAAGGAGGTCATTCGTCGATACAATATCCAGAAGCCCCAAGACTATCAAAAATACAATCGCATCTGCGGCGTATGTACTATCCCTGCGCAGCAATTTCATCTGCAGCGGTCAAACAGCCTGAGAAACGGATTCGCTGACCAAAAACCTTTTGCAGTCGCTCCGCCAACTCGCCCACCGGCTCTCGCTCCTCCCGCCCGACAACGCCGTGCGGCGCAAGCACGAGGAGCTGCTGCTCAACAAGCTCTACGACATGGGCGTGCTGTCGTCGGCGTCGAAGCTGTCGGCGGTGGAGCACGGCGCGACCGTGAGCGCCTTTGCGCGCCGGCGCCTGCCAGTGGTCATGACGCGGCTGCGCATGGCCGAGACGGTGCAGGCAGCGACCAAGATGATTGAGCAGGGCCACGTCCGCGTGGGCGTCGAGACCATCACGGACCCGGCGTATCTGGTGACGCGGTCGACAGAGGACTTTGTGACGTGGTCGGTCGGCAGCAAGATCAAGCGCAATATTATGAAGTACCGCGACGAGCTGGACGACTTTGAGCTGCTGTGAGGGAGAGTGGCGTGGTGAGAGAAGCGAGGAGGCTGGCAGGCCGGTGAGGGTTTTGATATTATTGGCGTATGGACTGGACTGTTTAGGATGATTCGTGTTTTTGGAAGTTGGCATTTTCACGGCGTTATGGTGTCGAGCAAGAACTTTTGTCAGTCGAGGCAGGAGATGATGTGTCGAAAGGAAGGCTTGTAGTCGGAAAATTGGGCTTTGTTGAAGAGTTTAATCTAACCAGGGCAGAGAATGAAGGGCGTTTCATGGCCAAGATGACCATCAGTGCACAACGTCGCAAAAGTCGCCACGTCAGGGTACGGAGTCCGAAGGAGCGCCATCCATGTCTACCAAGCTATCTCGCAGCGGCTTCCACTGTGAAGCACGACACGTACTACTTGTACTGACTTGCTGGCAGCCCTAATCAATGAGATGGAATCTACTGAAAGCAATTTTATTCTTCATTAATTACTGCACGGAAACCTGGCTTGTGTGCTTCCTCGACAAAGTTTGAAGTGCAGAGGAGGGGGGGGGGTTAGCCGTGCCCACTTTGACGGGCGCCACTAAAGATGACCCCAAACAGAAAAAGACCAGCAGCGAGTTGCCAGCCAACGGCGTCTTGTCCACCTCCGGAATGCGCTAATAACTCGTAACAGCTTCCTCTCCACACAAAGCCCCAAACCTACCGCCGCCCAGCTCTGGGTGTCGCAGTAAAAATGCGGATCCACACCTTCATTGATGTGAATTATTAGGTAGGTAGGCTTTGTGTACCTTCATACTGGGCTGGGCTGGGCTGGGCTATCTCTGCAGTTGGCTTGTTGTGCCCGCGCCCTCCTACTCACTCATACTAGTCGCACACCCAGTCTGCCAATGATATAAAAGGAGCTCGTCGCCCTCTTACACCCGTGGTTATCTCTCCCACACTCTGTGTTTCAATTCCTATACCTCTCCTCTTTTTATCAGCCCTGCGGCCTCAGTACTGCCCCATGTAAGTGAACTCACCCTCCCTCACTTCTCTTGTACTTGTGTCACTAACATGCTCACAGTTCCCCATCTCTGCCCTCGTCGCCCTCCTCCTCCTCCTCGTCGGTGCCTCAGTATCGCCACTATCCCTATATTTCTGCTCTCAAACTTGATCATTCCCACCATGGGCCTCAAAGAGGATGTGGGCAACTTTGTCATGGCCATGATTGGCCCATGGTTCTTCTTCGGCATGGCCGTGGCTCATTTCCCGCAGACCTTTATATCCATCGTCTCCTCTGGCCAGTACTCCAAGCTCCTTTCCCCCTCCGAGTTCCTTGCCGCCTCCTTTGGCCGGTTCTGGGGCACCGTTGGCCCCCAAATCAAGGAGGACTTTAAGCCCCGCGTCGTCCCCGTCCTCGAGGGCCGTGTCCGCGACGGCAAGATTGTCCAAGAGCCCGTCAGCGAGCCCATTTCCGGCATCGTCATGGAAGTCGGTGCGGGTAGCGGCATGTGGACCGACGTCCTGGCCGGTTTTACGGCCGTCGGCTCTTCCGACTCTGGCCCCGACGGCCCCGCCTCCAATCTGCGCCGACGCAAGACGGACGCTTCCGATGGCGGCGGCATCACCAAGATTTATGGCGTCGAACCCAATGAAATATCAGCGGCGTCGCTTCGGAAGCGCGTCAATGACCTCGGTCTCGATGGCATCTACGAGGTCGTTCCCGTCGGCATCGAGCAGGTGACGGACCCCACGGCCTGGAACGGCCAGATCCCAGAGGGCAGCCTCGACTGCATTGTTTGCGTCTGCTGCCTTTGCAGCATCCCCGATCAGGAAAAAAACATACAATATCTTTACAAGCTTCTCAAGCCGGGTGGCCGCTGGTATATTCATGAGCACGTCAAGGTCACTCACGGCGGTATTCTGCTCCGTCTCTATCAGGGCAAGTGTACTACCACTCACTCTTGGACCGTCGCAAATGCTAATGGTATTACTCTAGCCTATGTCGGATTCTTCCACAGTATGGTCATGGGTGGTTGTCAACTCTGCCGTTCAACACTGCAGAACATACTAGCTGCGGGGCCATTCTCCGAGGTCAATGTAGGCCAGCCTACAGATCAGGCCAGATACGAGGTTATTCCTTGGGTAATGGGTGTTCTCAAGAAGAAATGAGAAAGACTTTGGTGCGTAAAAATTTTACTGGGTAGTGGCGTTGAGGTATCAGGGCGGTGTAATTGACGAGGTCATCATGTCTCCCCAAAGTGTTGAGTACTGTGAATCTCAATTATGATTAAGCTATCTTTTGGTTTTTTTTTGATTCTTGTGTGCTTTTACATTTTCATCCAATGCATCCATCGTAGTTTCCAGACAAATATATGCCAGAGCTCCCCAACTGCCAAATGAACTCCAGGTTCGAATCTAGTTGCTCAAGAAGCCCCTTTTCTTGTTCCGCCCCAGCTCGGAGCTCAGTGCATCTAGGCAGACTACTTCCATGACGCACTCGACGTTGCTTTTTCCACGCAAGCTGCCCTGAATGCGCAGCCTCCATTGACCTCGATTAATAGCCCATTTATCCCCTTCAGGTGGCCCGTTTTCAGCCACTGACTCTGTGCGGCGGCGTTTGCGCGAGTTGATGTTGGCAGAGTCTGCGTTCTCCGTCGATTGCGGCTGGGGATATGCGTAGTCTTGCCCATCCAACATCACAGCAGCTTCAGGTCCAAACTTGATCATGACGAGGTCGTCGCTCAATGGCGTATTTCCCGGCGTCGCTGGCAAGGACTGGGCCCCGCCTGATGCCATGAGCAAGCCCAGAGGCTGCGTGGTTGGCGGCAGGCCAAGCTTGGTCGCAATGACTTCCAAGAGCTTGGTCACTCTGGTGCGTGTTTCGCCAAAGAATTCAGCCCGTGGTCCGTCGGTTGTAAAGTGAATGCAAGTTGCTTCGCCGCCGATTTCGAGGACAAGCTCCGCGGGAGCGTCGTCTACATACGGCCGCGAGTAGTTGACCCAACCCGCCAGCGTTTCATCAAAGTCGACCAGGTTGTCATCTTCGAGTACTGTTTCAGCTCGGTCGTGAACGATGTGAATTCCACTTTTCAGCACATTCTCTAGCCGCAACACGATTTCGTTGCGCTGTCGTAGCGCGTTGAAGGTGATGGAGTGGGGAATGAGCCTCTGTTCGAGACCCTTGAAATGGTAGTATCGAGCGTCGCGAAGCAATTCATCACGATGAGCCTTGTCTCGGATGTTGATAGGGTAGCCGTGTAGTAGGCGTAGTAGTTCCGCAAAAGTATCGGCGCTTCGGTTGGGAACACATGGTGGGAGAATAGAGGGTGGCCGAATCAGCCCTTCGCGGCTGAGGCCGGGAAAAACTATGTCGCGTCGGGCAAATGACATACCGAAACCTAGGGAAAAGTAATTGGGAGAGTTTTCTGGATCGGTGAGAACGTCACGCGGGATCTGGAACTCGCGGTGGCCAATCGAAATAAAGATGCTCTCCTCATACAGCTGGGAGATGAGTTTGGGCACTGGCAGGCAGGGTCAGCTAGCTGCGGTACTCAGGCATTCGGTTCGGCAACTTACAATTATAGAATTGGGCGTCAACAAAGAGGCGCACAAAATGGGTGCCGTCGCGAGGCTGGATGTGGTAGCCTTGCAAGTGCAGGGCTATGTCGCCAAAAGTGACAGGATCGCGGTCGATGTACAGGGTGCGGATGCTCGAGGCGACGTCTTGGCCATTTTCTTCTGCGGCTTTGATTTGGCACAGGAAGTACTGGGAAAAGTAGGATGGCGCTGGTATTTCAAGGTTCGTGTCAATCGCACGTTGCTCGCGGCCAACGACTGTGCGCCGCCGATGCGCTTCGACTCTTACTCACCGTCGGACGAAAGGGAGGCGCCAGAGAGCTTAAACATCTGGCCACCAATTTGAATTGGAAAAACGCGCTCACGAGGAAGGATGTCGGGTATTTTTGTAATGGTCTGCTCGGTATGGCTCCGGTCGCCCGCGGCGGTTGGGGTCGAGGAAGCCATGATGCCTCGGCGGGGCTTGCCTCAGAGTCCCAGTGCAGATTTGAATGGATTGATAGAGATGGCTGAGAGTATCACTGGATTCGCGCTGCAGTTCCGCCACTCCCTTATCGCTGGAAGGGCATTCTGTTGACAGGTGCGACTTGCCCTTCGTTAAGTCGCACGCAGTCGCAACACGGAGCTGGCTGGCGGAGCTGTGGTGGGGCCATGTCGATCCGGAAGCAAAGGAACTTGGAAGGGAACATGGCGACGCGCCGCAGGACAACGCCATGACTAAACAAACAAGCGAGGGTTTGGCGTAGATGGATAAAATGGCCGAAAGAGCCATGACACTTGCCCGGAATTACATTGTCATGATCGAGAGCTCTTGATCAATTCGGCACTTGGCCGACAAAGTATCATTGCTTTCTTGCACGTCAATTAATCCGGGGAAATAACCATGCGTACGTACAGTACGGAGTAGCGAAGCCACGAAGCCACCAGTGCCACCACACATGAAATTGAAATTAAGGTTTGCAAAAAACTGTTTCAACGAATCATGAAGACTGCCTCAGACTCCAACTTTGACTAAGTGCTGGTGTTGGAAAAATTCCCATCACGTGAAGACGCTCCCCAGCCATTCCACTTTACGCGCACACGCTTCGCGCGCGTCCACTCCACTCCACAGTAACCCTTTAACCCTTTATCATGGCCGCAGACGGCGCGACACCACCTATTGTCATCTTGGACAGCGACCATCATGACTCGGCAAATGATTCCACATTCGCCCTTCCTGTCAAAGAAGAAGACAAGAAACGCAAAGTCGAGCCTTCATTCTCGGAAAAGATAGAATGGACCGATGAATCCGACTCTGTCCCCGTGCCGAAGCCGAAAAAGAAGCGCGCAAAGAGAAAATCAGCGCCGAAAAGAAGAAGCACCGGCTCTGGCGGGCCAGCAACACACGCCGACCATGTTGTGCTTGAAGATGACTGGCAGCTCGGGCTGCCCGACTATTTGATTGAGCGGCGACAGGAATTCGACGCCAACCGGAAGAAACACCATGAGGCCGCGCTCATGCTACCACCAGACTACACCGGTATTGATCTTGGTGCTGACAATGGCATCGAGACTCTCAGCGAGCGCCCCGTATTTCCTTCTACTAGTGGCATCAGGCCAGTGCGGCCGTACCAAGACATTGAGCTCCCTCAATCTGCTGGCTTGATTCCCGCGCCCATTGCCCAGTATCTGCGCGACTATCAAATCGAAGGTGTGAAATTCCTCCATCGCAAGTTTGTCTATCAAGAGGGCTGCATTCTCGGTGACGACATGGGCCTCGGCAAAACAGTGCAAGTGGTCGCTTTCTTGACCGCCGCATTTGGCAAAACCGGTGATGAGCGAGATAAGCGAAGGCTCCGACAAATGCGATGGTATAGCATTGATCGATGGTATCCGCGCATCTTAATTATATGTCCCGGGTCACTCCTCGTCAACTGGAAGAATGAATTGAATCGTTGGGGCTGGTGGCAAGCTGAGATTTACCATGGGCCCAATAAAGACGATGTTCTCGGCACAATGAGAGCAGGCATGTCGGAAATCATGATTACAACCTACGACACATACAAGAATAGTCGTAGCGCTGTCAACATGGTCCAGTGGGATGCCGTCATCGCCGATGAATGCCACAGACTCAAAGGACACAATTCCGAAACGACCAAGGCCATGAATGAGATTAATGCGCTCTGCCGCATCGGACTCACTGGCACGGCCATTCAAAACAAATACGAAGAGCTCTGGACGCTGCTTGACTGGACTAACCCTGGCAATTTCGGTACCAGATCAGAATGGAGCCAGACAATCAGCAAGCCGCTTACCGTCGGTCAATCTCACGAAGCTACGCTGGCCCAGCTGAGCCTCGCAAGACAGACGGCCCAGAAACTAGTCAATAACTTACTTCCTCGCTACTTTTTGCGGCGAATGAAGAGCCTCATTGCCCATCAGCTGCCCAAAAAGACGGATCGCGTCGTTTTCTGCCCATTAACCGACCTACAGAAACAGGCATACGACAACTTTCTCGATAGCGATGACGTCTCCCTCATACGAGACATTTCAGAGACGTGTCAACATGACAAGAAATCGGGCTGGTGCTGCGGAAAATATCTCAGCAACGGTCGGACCTGGCAGAGCGCCGTTTTCCCCAGCATGATGTCTCTGCAGAAGCTCTCCAACCACCTGACGCTTCTCGTGCCGTCGGCGACTGACCTGGACGGCAAGCAGGATTCAGAGCTTAACACGCTCAAGATTTGCATGCCGGACAAATGGCAGAGCCTGTATGCGCAGCGCGACCAGATTGGCAATCTTGTTAACCCCGAGTTTTGCGGGAAATGGAAGGTCATGAAGAAGCTGCTCAAGTTTTGGCACAGCAATGGCGATAAAGTGCTCGTCTTTTCTCATAGCGTGCGCTTGCTGCGTATTTTGCAGCATCTCTTTACAAACACGAGCTACACAGTAAGCTATCTAGATGGTAGCTTGAGCTACGAGCAGCGACAGGAAGTCGTCGACACGTTCAACTCGGATCCGACGCAGTTTGTTTTTCTCATTTCCACCAAAGCTGGTGGTGTCGGTCTCAACATTACGTCGGCCAACAAGGTTGTCATTGTCGACCCGCATTGGAATCCCTCGTACGATCTTCAGGCACAAGACAGAGCATATCGTATCGGCCAGACTCGCGATGTTGAAGTGTTTCGGCTGATTTCGCTTGGCACTGTGGAAGAAATCGTCTACGCACGCCAAGTTTACAAACAGCAACAAGCCAACATAGGCTACACTGCTTCATCAGAACGTCGGTACTTTCGTGGCGTTCAACAGGATGCAGACCGCAAGGGCGAAATCTTTGGTCTGTCCAACATTTTCACGTTTCACAGTCATAGCGGCCTGCTACGTGATATTGTCAACAAGACCAACATTGCAGAGGCCAAAGTCGGCGTGACCCTCGCAGAAGTGGACATGGATCACGCGGCCAAAGAAGACAACGACCTACTCTCGATCAAAGCCGAGCACGGCGACGACGACAACGGTGTCGGGCAGCTCGCGGCGCTTCTCACAGCGGAGAACCAGACCCCCAAGCAAGATGGTCGGAAAGCCACACCGCGTAGGAGCGATGCCGTTCAAGCCATTCTCGCATCCGCAGGCGTCGAGTACTCGCACGACAATGCCGAGGTGGTCGGCACCTCCAAGATTGAGGAGCAAATCTCGCGCCGCGCCACCATGGCTTCGTGGCAAGACGACGTGCAGGGCCAGAGCGCCCTATTTGCCGGCAGCCAGGACGAGATTCACGACCTGGACGCGCTGCACAGCGTGTATAATCCGCCCGAGGATGTCCGGCTGAGACAATTTTGCGAAATGGCACGCGAGTTTGGCTTTGCGAATGCGCAAGACTTTGCGCTCGTCGTGGAGGGGTGGACGCAGGAGGAGCGGCGCAACTGCCTGGACACCTTTTACAAGAGACGTCAGGAAAGGATTGCGCGGGAGACGGAGCAGAGGATGGAGGGTGAGGATGTAAAGGTCAAAAAGCAGGAGCTCGATGACGGGTCCATCCTGCAGAGCGTGGAGGTAAAGAACGAGAATATCAAGGTGGAGCCAGGGGTGAAGCAAGAGCCTGTGAAGCGTGAAGTCGAGGGCGAACTCGAGGATGAGGTCAAGGACGAGGTCAAGGACGAGGTCAAGGACGAGGTCAAGGACGAGGTCAAGGACGAGGTCAAGGACGAGGTCAAGGACGAGGTCAAGGCTGAGGTGAGCGAACAAGTCAAAGATGAGATGAAGAACGAGGTCAAGAGCGAAGTCAAAGATGAGATGAAGAACGAGGTCAAAAGCAAAGTCAAAGATGAGGTAAAGAGTGAACTCGTCAGCGTCAAGCATGAAATTCATGCAAAGACAGAGGTGGAGGATATCAAGATGACGGATATCAAGCCGGAAGGTGACGGCAAGAGGGTGTCCATCTTTTTTATTAGCGATGATGACGACGATGAGCTCTAAGTAGTACTTTGCACCATGATACCCCAAAATACAAGGCTGAAAAATTCCAGCCTGCGCATCTTTATTGGTTGTTGTTCGTGCTTTTATTCGTCATAAATTGCCTTCCTTTCATCATGGATGTGATACAAATGCCCTTTACCGACTCATCAGCTCCACGCCAGTCCTCACCACGCCAACCACGGCACCCGTCTGCAATACCTCGCTGCCGCCACCCGCCACGCGGTGCTCAATCTCAGCCAGGCCGTCGAGCCAGGTAATCATGACGGCGGGGCTCACGTCGAGCTTGGCGAGCTCGTCGGCCAGGGCCGTGATGACGTCGGCCAGCGCCAGCCCCTGCAGGCGCTTGATCGAGTTGATGGCGTGGAGGCAGCTGGTGACGTCGGACGTGCCGAGCAGCGTCGTCATGATTTGCTCAATGGCCTCGGGCGCCGGCGCCGCGATGCAGGTGTAAATGGTCTCGGTGGTGATGTTTTCGCGGCGAATCTCGCTGTCGGGCGTCTTGGGCGCGCCGGGTGCCCGCAACGGGGTGCCTATCGTGTCGGATTGTCAGAGGGGAGAGAGAAAAAACAAGTTACAGACGACAAAAGACCCGGGGGGAAGGGGGGGGGGGCGTTCTGGGGGAGAAGACCTCGGCAGAGGGGAATCTTACTGGATGCGTGGCATGCTTGCAGCACGTTGAGGGCGCGTCGCATGTCGCCTTTGCTCAGCTTGACCAGCGCGTCGACGGCCTCGGCGCCGATGCGCACGCCCTCCTCGTCCACCACACGGACGACAAGCTGCCGAATGTCGGCCTCCTTGAGGGGGCTGAAGCGGAAGCGCGTGCAGCGGCTGAGCAGCGCGGGGCTGAGCTTGTGCGCGTAGTTTGCGATGATGCAGAAGCGCGTATTGGCCGTGTACTTTTCCATGATGCGGCGCAGCGCCATCTGCGCCGTGCTAGTCATGGCGTCGGCCTCGTCGAGGATGATGAGCTTGAAGCCCGCCGGGGGCGACGACGACGATGACGACGACGACGACGCGCCGGATCGGGGGGCCCCGCCGCCCATGCCGAAAATCTGCTTGGTGCTCGCAAATGTCTTGATTTGCTCGCGCACCACGTCGATGCCGCGGTCGTCCGAGGCGTTGAGTTCCAGCACCATCTGGCGCATGTGGGCGGCGCCGTAGATGCGCCGCGCGAGGGCAAGAATGGTCGATGTCTTGCCCGTGCCGGGCGGGCCGTAGAGGAGAAGGTGCGGCAGGCGGTTCGAGTCGACGAATTTGTTGATCGTGGCGAGGATGTCTTGGTGGCCTTCGACGTCGTCGAGGGACTCTGGTCTATATTTCTCGATCCTGTCAAGGCTGCGTTAATGATGAGTCTTGGGGGGTGTGTTCCATTCCTTAAGATTCGTACCATGGTAAGGTGTCTTCGGCCTCGACGGGTAGGTTTGCTGTACTTCGCTTGCCTTTGCTGGCATCGGCGGAAAAGACGACGTCCTTGTTCTGGGCGGGCGCCGAGTCCACATCCATTTCGTCTTCAAAGTCGGACATGTTGGTGGTTATGTGGTTGAGATAGGCTCCTTCTCCACCGAGTTTGTTTTATAGATAGCAATTGGGCGGTGCCTGGTGGTTCTGCAGTAGTTTGCTCGCTGTGAAGAAAATCGGTCGTCGGGATGTGAGGTTGAGAAGACGCGCCTCGACGCGCTGGAGACGTGGAAGCCATTAAACCACCTCCACTTTGCAGCCTAGCATCGCCCAGCATCGCCCAGCATACCCTGAACGCTTGTACGGATTTTTGGACATAATTCCTTGGTTGTTGGTAGATTCTTTCCTCTTAAACTCAACTTGTGCTTTTCTGCTTTCCTCGAGGACATGGACGAATGAATAGCGGCATCATGCATGTGTGCATTATTGCACGCTTCAATAGCGCGCACTACCCAATCTTCATCATATTGCCATCATCAGTTCCATATATACTCAGCAGCAGCACATCATATCTAATGCTATGGAATCAGAGTCTTTCTCTGCCGCATTAATGCCTTTGCCTAATACGTTCGTAAATGATTCGTCCCCAGGCCAACCACTTCAAAAAGGATGGGAATTACTACAGACCCAAGCCATGCAATTCCTAATCCATATTAGTGTCCGTTGTCGCACAGGAGGACATGCATCAGAACATGGCAATACTTACCAGTATAAACAATTAATTTTGTTACAACTTCGACATCGTACCTTACGCGTGGCTTGACAAGCAGCGCAAAAATTTCCTTTTCATCGACCGCTCGGCTCTGCTGCTCCGTAGGCTCGTCTGCTGGGGCCAGGACAGCTTCATTACCAGCAATCATCTTTTCATAATTTGCAGAGGGCGGCTTGTGTGCACCGGATGCTAGTGCTCTGCCTGCTTGATCTTCCGACTTGCCAAGGATATCAAGGTTGCTAGACTTGTTCCTTAGACCGTGGTTGCTGATGCTCTCGCGGCGCTGACGCTCGCGGTATGCCAACGTCTCGTACGCGTCCGCGGCGCTTTGTGGGCCAACAGACACGGAGCGGCCGCGCGTAGTTGGGTGCCGAATGCCTGCAACCAAGCGAGGAAAATCAGACGCGGTAGGGAAAAGAGTATCGATGCGGGATCCAGGAGGCACAGACTTGTACTCGCTGGCAGGGGTGAAGAAGCGACGGGGCAGAGTAAATCCGCAAGACTCGATGAGGCGGAATAGATGAGGCAAGCGTTTGAGAAGGAGAGGCTTCATCGTCTCGCGCCAGGCAAAGACAATGAGCATACCAAATACAATCCGAACAATGTTTAGACCCCAGCCGAGAGGCGTGACATCGATAGTGCCGTTTCCAGCGTAGGCGTTGGACACCCAGGGATCCCAAGGGATCTTGCCGTAGGTCCATGAACCAAATTCGAGGCCAATGACGACACCGGCAAACGCAACGCTGTCATCAAAGCATGGACAGTCATCGGCAGGTTCCGGGTGAATGCGCACAAGTACGACAATGACCAAGCAGGCAATTGTAGGCGCAACCCAGGAACACGAATGCATAAAGGCGTCAAACGTTGGGCCATAGTAAAACTCGAGCATGCCAATGGCTACACCAGTGACGGAGCCAACAATGACGTCGAGAAACCCATGCATACCGCAGTACAGCCGGCCAAAGACGATTGACGCGGCGTAAAAGTAGGACAGACACTCCAGAAACAGCTTCATGGTAGGCGGTAGCGTATTCTCCGGGCTCTTGAGAAGCAGGAGGCCGTAGACGGCGACCGATACTGCATTCGCGCTATGTGTCGACGGAAAGCCGTATTCGAGCGCAGCCGACCCGGACATGGTGATGCGCTGCAGCGGTGGAGAGAGAGGTCGGGGCAGCGAGTAAAAATCCTTGATGAAGCCGGTCCAGAAGACGCCGAGGGCCAGAATGTGCACCAGACTACGCTCTGTTAGCCTCCAATGCCCCGATTTCGCCGTGAGATGAGCGACCAGTCCTACCCTTTTCCAAACCAGGCTTGGCCGCACCAGAAGCATATGGGCAGGAAGACCATGAAGAAAGTATGAGTGCCCAGGTTCGCGGTAATGGCAAAGTAGCTATCGAGGGCCGGCGTGCGCAGCCGTTCCTGCATCCAGGCGAGGTACGGCGTCTCCCATCGAATCAAGGGCAGCGCCTGTTGTCGGAGTCGGTACCGCCATGGCGGGAGAGCTCTCTTGTCTGGTTTACAAACGCCCGCGTTGTCAGTCTTGTTGACGCCTTTGCGACAGACGTCGAATTCGGGACAAAGGAAGAAAATAAAAGGGAACCGCTTACAGTGATCCAAGCTTCTCAGTCCAGCGTCAGGAACGTCGCCATTCTCGTGCGACGCACCCTTGCTTCGTGTGTTTGTGCCCATGGCGTCGAGTCGTGCAGTGGTCTAGGAAGAGGGCGCGTGCTGAGGGGACAAACAGAGGGGACAAACAGAGGTATTGAAATCGTCGCAATAAATTCGGCAGGAGAGAGGGGCTCTTAGCAATGGCAGAGCCCCGGCGGAGAATGATTGAGCAGAAGAGAACAGAGAGCCAAACGGCGAATGGGCACAATGAGCCAAAGCAGGCACAGGCAGCGAAAGGAGTGGATGCCCAAAGCCTTGCTTGCGCTGAGGGCGACGAATGGATTTGGAGATTGGTAAACGAAGCTTCACAGAGATTGCGCGCGGAGTACGGAGTACGGAGTACCTCGGGTTCTTGTGCCTGGGCCCTCCTGGCATTGATGGTGGAGACGGACTCCGGCGAGGCTGGGCTGGTTACCGGCAGGGGCGCGACCGACAGCCTGCCTGCTTACCTTTTCCAAGCCCGTTTTACACCCAGGAATATTTGATAAATAGTCAGAATCATTAGACAAAATGAGATGACAAGGAAGTACCGAGTAGACAACGTAAAAAACAGTCTGGTTCGTTCTAATGCGGCAAGAAAAGTAAATAAAGAAGAAAGAAGAAGACACCCGCAATGACCCAATGACACCAATAACCAAAAACTCCATGACGCGCCAAGCATTCCATTCTGCCCTGCAAAGAGAATAGCACCGAGCTCTTCAGGTATAATACGTACAGCCTAGCCTCCTCTTCGCTCATTCAAATACGCAACATGTTCGGATGCAGTCGTTACTCGATCCGGCCCCCCACCCCCTTCCCCAGCAAAAAGAAATACAATAAAAATGCTCCAGGCTTCAATGCAAAAAAATCAAAACATCAAAAGTAGTACTCGCTCGTGGGTATCACTCCCTGTTATGCTTTTATCGTGTCCTGCTCGTGGTGCGGCTGGTGGTGGTGGTTCGGCTGGCAACTCTGCTCGCAGGCCTGCTCGTCGTCCTGCTGACAGACCTTGTTGCAGGCTTGACCGCAGGTCTGGTTCGTGGTGCCGCCGTCGTTGTTTTGGAAATAGTTTTGGGCGTCGTTTTGCTGAGAGGTGCCTTGGCGGATGACGAGCTAATGTCGCGCTTTGCACCCGTCGGCGCCAGCTTCTTAGGTGGCACCGCAGTCGCCTGCGCAATGCTCCGCGCGCGTCCTCTCCTCTCTCGAATTTTGGCGAGCGCTTGCTCGCGCGTCATGGTTGGCGTAAGAGCTGGATCCGTGAGATCAAAGCTGGCGCTACTGCTTGCAGAGGGAGTTCGGAGCTTCTCAATAAACGAAGAGTTGTGCTGCGAACCTTCATCGCGCACGGGCACAGTCGTTGTTGTCACCTTGAATCGACTCGTCGATGAGTACATCGTCGGCGTGGGTGAGCCTCGGTGGTGGCAGGCTTCGTCATATTCATCCACAACAGCTCCCTCAGTGACACCCGCACTAGCGACTTTGACCATGGGCTCAATATCTTCCACCGTCGGGATGTTGAAACACTTGGGAAGCGTTGGCTCTTCCTCACTGTGAGGCGCGCTCAGCAGAGACTGAAGAGAAGTGCGGTCTCGCGCGATACGGTCTCTCGACATGATGGCGCATGCGGGGGGCTCTACTGATGGTGTCCTAGCATACATGCGAGAGTTTTTCGCATCTTCGATTGCATCGGGGAGAAGAATGTCAACATTATCATGGTTCTCGTGAGCAACAGCTTCCGTTTGGAATCGCTCTTCCAAAGCCGCGGCCTCAGCTTCCTGCTCCGAAACGGTACGGAAAACGCCCTCTTTGGCGCAAAAGATGGTGCTGGTTCGCTCTTTTTTCGATCTGACCATGACAAGCTGATGCTCACCAAGAGATTCGGGCTCGGGAAGCGACTCTCGCCGCTCCTCGGAGTCGGACTCGTGGTGACCTTGATCATGATATTCAACAACCAACTCTGGCTCAAGCTCCGGAACCGCGTCAGCAGGCGGCGCAGTAGCCCCATCAGCGCAGTTTTCGGCCTCAAGCTGCGGCTCTTGCATCGTTGACTCGGGTTCCTCGGATGGCTTTGAGACTGACTCGAATTTCTGCTGCACCTCCTCCATAGCGGGGCATTCAATCGTTGGCTCGTGGTATTCGACTGCAAGAATAGCTCCTGGTTGCATCTCGGCCTCGCTCTCCGATTCCTCCTTGGGCTGGTCTTCATCCGTTGCTTCCTGTACATCCGCGGTTGCGTGGGATGAGCTTTGCTGTTGGACCTCCTGAATTTCAGGTGTCATCTGAACGTCGGCCATTGGCTCAGGCACGTGAGTGGTAGGTTCGTGAATAGTAGGCTCGTGAGGGTCTCCAGCTTCGGGTGAAGATTCCTTCTTGATTAGGTCGTCGGTAGTAGTAGAAGTAGGGGTAATGGTAGCATTATGGTCGACATCTGAAACAACTACCGCAGTAATGTCGGCTGGTGTTGTCGATTCCACTGGCTCGCTGCTCTTTCGTGGTGTCACTTGGCGAATTTGGCGATGCTCACGCGTCCGGGAGCAGGAATGCATTCGGCATTCAGCCTGTAAGAATTCAACCATTTCCTGAGCTCGCTCGGCTCTATGCTTCTCCCAAGCAACTTGCAACGCAAGCTCTTCTATTTCCATGTCGGTAGCGGCAGAACCAGCCAGCTCCATGGTAGAGAGAGAAACACGGCGACTGTCCTCGGCGGAATCACGCTTGCGCTTTTTCTGAACCTGGTTTGGTAACGACAGCTCGTCTTCGTCCTCACAGGGCAGAGGCAGTCGGCCCTCGGCGGCAATGCGTGCAACCTCCTCGTTTTTGGCGGCAGTTTTGTAGGCATCTCGCTCCTGCTCAACCACTTTCACGCGCTCAAGAGCTTGGTCGAGTTGTTCCTGAACCCCTACTATTTGGTAACGGGCAGTAAAGGCCTCTTGATCGCGTGTTTGGCCGCGCTCCTTTTCGCGCGCCAGGCACTCTTCGTTGATCTTGACTGCTGTGCGAGCAGTCTTGAGCTCCTCTTGTAGTTTGACTATTATCGACTGCGACTTGAAATTTTCCTTTCTCGCTCGTCGAATCTCCTTTTCCCAAAGGGCCTGGGTGTGCGCATGTGTCTCCTTTGCGCGGCCGTAGCTGTCCTGTTGGGTTGTTAGCTGTGCCATGCATTGGGTCTCTATTTGGCGACTGACCATGACTGTTTCTAGCCGCTCGCCAACCTTGCGTTCTCGTTCTCTGCCTTGTTCGACGGCACTCTGAAGCTGTTTGATTTCGTCTCTCATATGCCTCATTTCCATTTCAGCTTCTTCTCGTCCGACAACAGCCCTCTTCAGCGCATCGTTTGCTCTGCGCTCCAGCTGCCTCGATTGCCCGGACATGTTGTTGAATTGGCTAATCTTTTCTAATACTGGACTGTCGTAGCCGTCAGTTCTGAACGGCGTCATTTCGGACTCGCGGCGTTGGTTGACGCGGGCTGGCGTTGATGTCTGGAGTGGGCTCATCGGCCCTGTCGGTGTAAAGCTCAAGCTCTCGTCCATTGTGGGCGTAAATGTTCGTTCTCCTTGAGGTTTGGGGCGTAAATGTTCGTTCTCCTTGAGGTTTGGGTGTGCGCAGGAAAAGACCTCTTCGACTAGATGCCACCATGCATCTATCTTGCCAATATGGCTGGTCGTGAATTGTTCGTAGATCAACTTTGGCCGTTGGATTAGTCGTGATATTTTGCGTTGATATTATAACAAAGTCTGTTTACTGGTGGTGCCTGACCCCCAATAACTGCTAATAAGCTATAATGGGGCCATGTTGGGCCACCGTTGCTGTAGCGACACAAAGGGTCATGTGACAGATCGCATTGTTCTGTTTGCGGGCCGCTGTCACTTCCCGCTGGCCCGCTATTGCTATTGCTGCAGGGGATCGAACTATTTGCCTCCAATTACCAGTTATTATGGACAACTTGTAATTACAGACTCAGACCTGCATCTCAGCCGATCATCCTGGCCGCTTCGGGAGTGTCTGCTTTTACCGCTATTTAGTGCGTTGCGTCGGCAACATTGGACGACCTACTCGCTTCGTGAAACCCACCTCTCCCCATCATGGCTGACACCGATCTTCGCCAGCGCAAGGCCAAGGCCGACGATGTCGACGCAAAGGAGCCCGCAAAGTTTCGCACTAAAGCCCAAGAAGATTACGAGGCGGACTCGCTTCGTCTGGATATTCTGCGAGTCTTGACTTTCTTGTTTGTCGCTTCATGCGGCCTCAGCTACGTCATCAGCTCTGGCGAGAGCTTCTTTTGGGGCCTGCAGAATAAGCCGTATTACCTGAAGCCTGAGTGGTGGAAAGCCAAGTTTGTATGCCACCACTCCAGAGACAAAATCACGCCCCAGCCTACGGCATAGCTGACCCAGCCTTCTCTTCTTCACAGGGTGGACCGATTTATCTCACCCCGGATGAGCTCTCCCAGTACAATGGCTACGAAAAGGGCAAACCCTTGTATCTCGCTGTCAATGGCACCATCTTTGACGTCTCGAACGGTCTGAACATGTATGGCATTGGTGGTTCTTACCACTTCTTTGCCGGCCGTGATGCGTCGCGCGCCTACGTAAGCGGCTGCTTCGAGGAAGACTTGACCCCCGATATGCGCGGCCTCGAAGAGATGTACCTCCCCATCGACGATCCCGAAATCGATTCCAAGTGGACCACGGCCGAGATGAAGGAGCTCAGAGAGCAGGAGCTAGCGGAAGCTAGGGAGAGAGTACACAGCGGCCTGAAGCACTGGGTCGACTTCTTCACCAACAGCCCCAAGTACCAAAAGGTCGGCTACGTAAAGCGCGAGGAAGGCTGGCTAGAGAAACTGCCTCCTCCCGAGCTGTGCAAATCTGCTAAACAAAAGCGCAAGAAGAGAGTTCCTAGAGAGCAACAATAGCGTAACAAAGCTGCATTGTCACGACATATACCCTACACGTTCAGCATTGCTTTTAATGTTGCAAAAGGGCGAAAGAAATGTATGCAAAGTGAATGCCCCGCGCTACATACAGAGAATCTAAAACATTGTAGCAAAATTGCCTGCCCTGGTGGCCTCCGCTTGATATCATTGACCCATTCATTAACATGACCCTATTACACACGACATTGTTCCCTCTACAGAAGTATGAAAGCAGCACCAAGAGCAAGTAGCATCGAGCCAGACACGCCAGCAATGGAGGCACTGCCAGTTGTCGGGGAACCCTCGACACCGTCAGGTGTCGTGCTGGAGCCGGTGCTCGCCTCGGAGGGAGAGGCACCGCCCTCAGTCGAGCCGCCGGCGGAAGTCTCAGCAGCACTCTTCTTGTAGTTTTCAAGCGATCGTGTAGAGTTGCCGGCGGTGCTACAACGTTGTCGGGTTAGCACTTGGTAGCCTAGCTTGACAACGGCACGAGTACTCACTTCTCGTTGATGACCATGGCCATGCCCTTCTGGCAGTGGGGGCCTTGGCTGCAGAAGAACCACATGGGCTTGGTGTCGTTGACCATGATGGTAAAGACAGGAATCTGATTCTCGGCTGCGCTGGCGGCGACGGGCTGATATGCGGAGAAGATGCCCATGGCGCTGGGGTTGACCTCCCTGATGGGCTTGCACGGGTGGTCGAAGTCGGACTGGGTGAGGGTGTGGTTACCAGCAAGGAACTGGAACTGAACCATGGAGCCGACCTTGGCCTGGACCTTTTCCGGCCAGAACTCGAGGCCCATGGCGTCGTTGACGGGGTTGCGGCCGACAGAGACGACCTGAACGTCGATGGCTGCGTGTTTGTTCTGTTAGACAAGTGAGGCCTTGCTCGGTGAGAGTCGGGGTCGCAAACCTTGGGCAGCGCCCAGGAGGGCTGCAGCGGCAGCAAAAGTGAACTTCATGTTGCCTGGAGATGTGCTGTGTTGTGATGCGATGTAAAGATCGGACGGTGGGCAGAGCTACCAGAGCTGCCGAGGGCGAAAGAGACTCGAAATCGAAGCGGATGAGAAGTAGAAGCAAGTTGATAACCAATAGCCTACAAAAAAAAACACAGCAAAGGAACTAGTCTCTGCAAGAAACTGGAAAGAAGAGAATGTGCTGAGAAGAAAAGAGAGAAATAATGAAACAAGGGAGAAGAGGGAAAGGCAAGGTAAATAGAGAAAGAGGACTGTCCAAAATAAATGCAAGCTCTCAGAAACAGAAGGGGGTGCCAAACTTCAGAGGGAGCCCAGAGGCAAGCGACGAGCTGTAACGAACTAGATTGACCACCGGCTGCATCGGGCGAAGGTATGTGTTAGTCGAAACAGGAGTGATCAGCCACTGCATCGCCTCCCCTTGGCAGTTGAACATCTCATCGTTTTCAAGTAATGCGTCTTTTGGGTGCCAAGGGAAACCAGCCAGCAATGCAATGCATGCCATGCCGTCTTCCGAGTCCCTCCCCTCCTCCTCATCTGACAAGCGGCTATTGGGGGCGGTTGCGTGGGCAGGAAATGCGCCGAATGCCGTCCCATCCATCTTGCGTAATATGCCCTGGATCTATAGTTTCCGAAAGAACGGGGCTACCAAGGTACCCGAAACCGGATTGGGGTCTTGGATCTTCCCATCGTCGTGGTGGGAAGCGCATGTCCCGGGGTTGGCGTTGTCAGAGGTCTTGTTAGAGGTCCTGCTCAAACATGGCGAGTGTGTCTCCTCCAATTTACATTCATCGTCATCTTGCCATATTTTCTTTGAGTTCCATACATATTCTCAAGGGAGAACCACGAGAGTGCAAGAGTACTCGTCTTCTCAACCTTTCTGAGTGGTGCGGCTAGGAATAGATTGACGTCCCGTGTTAGTCCGCCGCCAACAGAAACCGGCCAAGCAGCCCAGCACAGCAAACCGACGACGACAGACGCGCAATCGAGGGTTGGAGGAGGCTTTCAAAACGAGATTTTTTTTTTTACACAATAAACCGTATTTTTAACCACTGCATGCATAGGTCTGGCACTGTCTGTGCCGCACCTTGGGCATTCTACGACGTCGACGAGACGAGGCCCGTTTCAGACTCGGCCCCACAGCTCCGTACTCCGTACTTGCAGCCGGGTCAAGAACCGCCGACGGGAACTCGTGGCTGCTCGCCTTCACAATTCTCACGGACACAGCAACAAATCAGCAAATCAATTGATTGTTCTTCATGGCTTTGAAGATCCCGAAGAACTTTCGTGGTCGACATTTCATCGGCGACTTGTCTGATGATGCGCACGTGGTCATACATAGTTTGAGAACTTCACTAGGTGACTAGTCGCAGGCACCGTAGATTGCTTGGCCACGCGTAGAAGTGCCAGGAGTTACGTGAGAATATGCAATTACGGGTTTTTTTCACTCAGTATGAAGATATTATTATCACACGAATTGTCTGGAAGCTGGTGTCGACCATCTTCTGCATGAAACAGCTCGCCAGCGACAAGCAACTCGCGGTTCCCTCATGCTTCTGCATCCCCATACAATCTCCCGTCTTTGAACATCATGGTCTGAATCCGTTTTGACATTGAGAAGCCAGATGACCAGGTTCGGTGAGGTAGAGTGCCTTTACAAATAACATGCCCTCAACAGCCTGGTCCAACTTCATTCAACGCACCGTGGCGGCCCTCTAATGACTGTGTTGTCAATGTCCGCCGATCTTCTCAATAATGATCAGTGCTGATCACTTGTTCTGCACAAGGATGTATAGAAGGCCAGGCGTGCTCGGTGGGTGTCGTGGTCTCGGTTCGAGATGCACCAAGCCTGGCGACCATTTCCATGTTCGAGGCAGGCTTCTTCACACATGCCTTTGGATATAGACGCCCGAGGAGCAGGGCCGTCTTGCGCTGTCAAAAATGGGCAGTATTACAAGCACAATATCATCGTAGCGTCGTGCTCAAATGTCGGCTCAGAGATCCAGCAACAGCTGCGGCGCAATCTTTTCCAGATCCTCCACCTATACCAAATCAGCAAATCAACATTATTCTTCTCGTCCTCGTTCCTCCTTTGCCCTTCCAGCAGCCGCACATACCTCGAGAAACCCTGATCTCTTCTCCACCGCTGCGCGCGCAATCGCCTCGCGCACAAAGACGTCGACGTACTTGCCGACCGCGGCGTTGGCGTCGCGCGACACCCGGGTCGCGTCCTTTTCAAACAGGTCGTGCAGGATGCGCGTGAGCAGGTCCTTGGGGATCGACTTGTCGGCGGTCGCGTCCGCCGCGTCGCCGCCGCCGCCGCCGCGGCTGCTCTTTGCTTCGCGACTCGTGGCGGCCTGTGGGCGGCGACGGGGAGGTGAGTCGTCGTCCGACTCAAACGGGTCACTCGAGGCGGCGGCGGCGTCGCTTGAATTTTCGACCGCCGCTGCGGCTTGCCTGCTGCTAGCCGCCTGTGGGCGACTGCGGGCGCTGTTGGCCTGCTTCGGCGGCATTTTGATCTCTCGTTACTTGGAGCGCAAGACTATAGAGAGGGTAAAAGGCTGGTAGAGACGCGCCTTGCGCCGCCTTCTGGTGGAGAGGCTTCGTTAGTCATCCCATGAACGACCAACAATCAGTCTATGTACAACCAGATTCAACAAAACGCGCAATCAAGGATAAATCGGTTCACGAAAGGCAGTCGAGTATTAAGAACCAGAGTTCGGTTTATTTAACAACAAGGGAAATTGCGTAGGTGTATAAATTACAGCGACTAGAGAGTCTTTGGCAGAGCCATAAAAGAGAATTGCGCCATGCCAATGCCAATCTAATCCGCGCATCAGCTGTTGCACACGATAGAGTGCCGGGGTATCTACCCCAACTTCCCTCGACGTCAAACTGTCAATCTCTCCATTTTTAAATCCCCCTGAGTGATCCTTTCCCAACGAAAACAGTGTCTATACAGTGGTAATGAGGAGCATGGCATTTAGCCGGAGCCGCCCGAGAAGGCCTTGCCGAACATGAGGACCTGGAGCTTGTCGTAGATGGACAAGACACCGGCACCGGCAACACCACGGAGAATGTTGGCACCAGCACCGTTGAAGAGGGACTTGACACCGTTGGTAGCAATGATCTGGCGAGCAGCGTCGAAAGAGTTCTTGTACTTGACAGCCTCACCAGAGGTCATCATCATGCGACGACGGATGGTGTCGAGAGGGTAGGCAGCAATACCGGCACCGGTGGTGACACCCCAACCAAGGAGGAAAGAGGCAAGGAAGTTACCCTCGAGAGTACCAGTGAGAAGGACGGGCTTGAGGGAGTCGTACATGCCGAAGTAGAGACCACGGTAGACGATGATACCAGCGACAGAGGGCATGAAACCACGGTAGAGACCGGCAATACCGTCAGAGGCGAGGGTCTTGCGGTAGACGTCAACGAGACCGTTAAACTGGCGCTCGCCACCCTTGGAGGCGTTCTTGGCATCGTTGGCCAGACGGGTACGGGCGTAGTCAAGGGAGTAGACGAAAAGCATAGAGGTGGCACCAGCAGCACCACCGGAGGCAAGGTTACCAGCCATCCACCAGGCATAACCATCACGGTCCTTCTTGAAGCCGAACATCTTCTTGAACTTGTCACGGAAAGCGAAGTTCAGAGCCTGGGTGGGGAAGTAACGGATAACGTTGGCAGTGTTACCACGCCACAGGGCGAGAACACCCTCATCAGCGGCGGTACGGCGGAAGCACTCAGCGATACCGTTGTAACGACGGTCGAGACGGCCAGACTTGATCATCTCATCCTGTTCGAACCGTTAGAAAACTGTACATAATCACCTTGTCCAAGAATGCGACTAACCTGGTTCTGGATGAGAAGCTTGACACGCTCGATGGGAGCAGCAGCGGTCTTCGAGACGGCGGCGGAGACACCACCCACTGGAGAGATTGTCAGTTTTGTGACCAGAACAAGGATTGCTTTGCTTCGTATGATGGCAAGTGTCGAGCGACGATTAAGAGCGGATGAAACGTACTCAGGAAGTCGGCAACGAAGGGCTGCGAGACGAGTTAGCACATGTGTCCAGGGGCAGCCGAGCGTGTAGCCGGACGTGTAAAAATTTTGTCGCGTTATGCCCGACGTGCCAGAAAAGGGATTAGGCGAGCAAAGTAAGAGCAGTGCGGTCATGATAGGCATTGACGATGCATGGCAGCTCAATTGGCAGCCGAGGTTGATACAGCTTCGATGGCCAGCCTCCCCCTTTGTTGCGACGACGGCATAACGCGGCATTTCTGGCGACGCGGTGGGAAAAAATTGTCAAGACTTACGGGCATGCCCAGGACCTTGGGCTTCTCTTGAGACATGATGGCGGATGTTCTGGTGCTTTCCCGGAAAAACAAGAAAAGACTGAGGGGAGATTTGGGGATGGAGAAGGAAGGAAGTGAAGTGTGTCTGGGGAAGTCGAGCGAAATAAATTCTGCTCGCTGGCTGGGTGGCAGGGTTGGGGGGAGCGAAAAAAATTGTTGCGGGTCCAGCCAAAGGGACAAGTTTTCCTGGAGCGAGTCTTCCCGGCTTGCGCGAGAGGCTAGAGCCAGCACTGAGCGCCGCATGCACTTTTCCATGGCAACAGTGGAGTTTGCGCCTCAGGCCAGAAGGAGGTCTGAGGCCAACAAGCGCTGAGACTCTGAGAGCCAGGGGAGGTCCCTGGTGTGCCTAGGATTTTATTTAGGGGCTTCGAGTTACCGGTTCGCCCCGATGTTCTTTTTAGCTGGCTGGCATGCGATCAAGGTACCTACCCAGACGCAACGGAGTAAGTAAAAATTATTAACTCGGTTTAGTTAGCCTTGCTCGTCGCATCTGAAAAAAAGATACGCCGGCCCCGGGAATGTACATGCAAGTCACCTCACCTAAAGGCTAACCTCATCAACGTCGTTTGATGAAAAGAGTTTCTTGTGATGCTTGATATCACGGCGACCTCGGGCGCCATTTGGCCATTGCCATAACCTGGTCAATTCAGTTCCGATATGTTTCTTATTACCGCCCACTACAGTAATAGGTGACCACAGCTGACACACAGCTAAGCCAATAGTAAGCCACACTTTTGTGCTTGCCTCACCGGAGAGATCTCGCGTTGGCATAATGGAGAGCCGTTGTACCGCCATTGTCCCGACTACCAGGCATTAGAGAGATTTTGTTCGACATCTGTGAGGGATGATTCCACTACGGAGTGATAAACCACTCGTTCATCTCTCGCGCTCTGTTATTATTTGCTTAACAACAGCTCCTCACTATCCATGATACTCAAACGGGCATCCACTAACCCCAGTAGCCTCGGCTCGAAAGAAACTGATCGTTTGGGTCAACCGTTTGCAATAAATATTGCTTCGTATCAAATTCACAGTCTTTCATCGCAATTTCCAACTCTACGCGCCACCTCGGAGGTACATAAAGCTACATACATCACTGCTATGTGTTCTTTGGCCCGGGGTCCACCAAACAGAACAAGATAGCTAGATCCCCTGTCTGCTCCATGTCCTCCCCTGCAGGCTGCAGCCCCCTTTCATCCGGGAAAGCCGCAAGCCGCAAGCCGCTAGAAAAAATTCCAGAAGGCAAGCGCAAAGTCTGTTTCGCTGAGTGGCCGGTCCAGAGAAGCAAAACTTGGGCAGATGAATTGCTGTATGGCAATGAAGTACAGCCATAGCCAGGGTCGGTAGGACCAATTGCAACGTAGCTTTTCCACATCTCTGAATCGCATTTGCACGTCGCAACCTGGCTGTTTGTTTCAATCCCGCCAAAATCCCGGCTAGCCGACCGGGGCGTTTTGCAGATTGTTGGCGAGGCCCCCCGCTTGCTTGGACCACAGCAAGATAATAAATAGTTAGGACATGCGCCGGAAAGTAAACCTCCTTCGAGAAACACATATTCAATATTGACCGTCTCGTTCCGCTAGTACAATGTTACTGACGTTACCAGTAGCTTTTTTTCCCCTAGTCCGCCACGACATCAACGATGGGCCGCAGCTGTTTGCCCTACTAGCAAACGCAGCTCCAAGCTATTTGGCAGCGGCTCAGCGGGTGCCACTCTGACCGAAACATCAGCAACCACTTTGTTCAATGCCGCAACAGGGATGCTGCTTCTTCCATCCTTGACTATTTATAGCCAGAGGCTACTCAAACAACAAGATGAGACTCATCCATAGCTGTGCTGATAATATTCCCACGGGCATTTCATACTGGACCATGTTTGAACTGGCTTGGTTCTCGTGCCTCGTCACGTGATGGCACATATATGCTCTTGACACTGCCACCACCATGCTACCTCACGCTTGCAAGTCTGTACCATTTACCAAGAGATATGAGTAGAACGTGTTTCATCTCCATAATCTACAGCATAGTACACACTTATTGACAATATGGTATGTTGCCACCCAGTGCATGCTTGTGGCCAAGAAAGATAAATATGTGCGATGCTGAACTCGCATGCTTCATGAAAACCCGTGAATAAGACTTGGTGAATTGTCCAGCATCCAATTTTTTCTGCGATCGTTCGTGAGCACTCAGCGCATTCACAGGACGAGATTCAACAGCCATTGTCATGAAGATTTTTTGTTGTTCATTCAGTTGCCGTTTGCTCATGCAAATTCGGTTTCTAGGTATGCTTTACCGAGTGTGAAAAGCGTCCCAACCAGGCAGTTTTTTGCCTTGCATCTTTTCCCCATCCCTCGGCCATATATCATGGAGGCCATCATGACGCCAAAATTCCAGAAAACACCTTGGTCGAAATGCGCTTAAGCAGCAATGGCACGGGCTATCCAAAATGTTAGTATTTCTTTTCTTGTTGTCGTCGCCAGGTGAAGTCGCATACTGTAGATCTTCATCTTGCTGTGTGTGGTGACAGGCTTGATCATGCCCTTCTCCTTGAGGTCACTGATGCACTTGCGAGCCAGCGAACCGTTGATCTTCATGCGGTCGACGAGAACGGCGACGGTTACAAGGCGGTAAGACTGGACATCCTTGTAGAGCTTGTCGGCGGTGCTCTTGTCGAGAATGACAGCGTGTTGGGCCTTATCCTTGACCTTGCCCTTCGACCACTTCTTCTTTTGCTTCTTAGCTCCAGCAGCAGGCGCCTACACCAAGAAAATCGACTGTTAGTTCATTGATCTCTGGGTGTTCAATTCGTTCTGGCGAGCAGCGTCGTCGTAGGCAGGTGCGGGCGTACCATTTTGATGTGATGTGATTTGACGTTGACGGAGTGTGGAGGAACAACTATTTTTCGCCAAAGCTGCGAAGACGACTACCACTTCGGCGATGGGCCCCGCGCCACTGGCAGTGGCAGGGCAGGCTTGCCCTAACAATTGTGGCGTGTAGGGTACGCACCCAATTTTTTGCAACGCCTGATTGGCCCACATGGCACCCACCGAAATTTGCCAAACCCTCCTCAGCCGAGCCAGACCTCCAACCTTAGGAAAAATCCCATCACGACAACCCGAGCATACTAACCGCAGTCCCCCGCCATCCACGGAACCATCGACTGCTATATTCAAAATGTCTGAGGGCGGTGATATCGACGTTCTCCCCAGCGTCCTTCCCAAGGACGTCGCCAAGGAGGTTGGCAATGTCAAGCTGTTCAACAAGTGGGACTACGATGTTGAGGTTCGCGACATCTCTCTGACGTATGTTGATATCTGCACTGCCGCGTGTGCGCAGGCGAACGGGGGGGGAATTGATATTCGAAGCGAACGAACTCCTCCCCGTCTGTGCCGCGGAAACGAGATTGGAACATGTATTCTGACGGATTGAATCATAGCGACTACATTTACCTGAGCAAGCCCGTCTATGTCACCCACTCCGCTGGCAAGTATGCCGCCAAGCGCTTCCGCAAGGCCAGCTGCCCCATCATTGAACGTCTTACCAACTCTCTGATGATGCACGGCCGCAACAACGGCAAGAAGCTCATGGCTGTTCGCATCGTCGACCACGCTTTCGAGATCGTGAGTGACCACCTCTGAACGAATTTGCTCCACACCGAAGAATTCGCAACGCCACAAACGAGCAAGGACAAAGACGCGGCGAATTCGACATCGTGTGGGAGCGACGGGCATCCGAAAATGACGAGTTGCTAACCTTGCGCGAAAACAGATTCACCTCATGACCGACCAGAACCCCATCCAGGTCGCCGTTGACGCCATTGTCAACTGCGGTCCCCGCGAAGACTCGACCCGAATTGGTTCCGCCGGCACCGTCCGTCGCCAGGCCGTCGATGTTTCCCCCCTCCGCAGAGTCAACCAGGCCATTGCCCTCCTCACCACCGGTGCCCGCGAGGCCGCCTTCCGCAACGTCAAGTCCATTGCCGAGTGCCTTGCCGAAGAGCTGATCAACGCCGCCAAGGGCAGCAGCAACTCGTACGCTATCAAGAAGAAGGATGAGCTGGAGCGTGTAGCCAAGAGCAACCGATAGAGGGTTTCACAAAAATGGATTTGCGTCTGGATGGAGTGCGGCTTTGGCGTGGTTCTGGCATATTACAGAATTGCATTTTTGCGTTTCGGGTCTGGGAACGCGGCTATGGATTGTCATGGAATTGTCTTTAGTCTCAATAAAACTGGGCTCTGAAGAAGCCTACTGACCTAATGACTTGTCAAGCTGCTTGCTCCGCGTGCGTGTGGGTGTCGTCATGGTGGCATGTGTCAATGGTGTCTATCAGCAGTGCTCACCTAGAAGGTGGGATGTATCAGCATATCTTCTGTACAACGCATCCTTTTTTGTTTCTTTGCTACATGGAGCTATCATGACCTGCAGGATATGGCTTCAGTCGATGCAACGTTAGTACTTTTTTTTTTGGATATAATAAACGCCTTTGTACCGAGTCACACTATATAGGAAGGAATGAACGATTGTCGTAGAGTTATATATATAGATTCATTCAGGTCATGTTAAGTCATAGGCTCTATAAACATCCCATAGTTGGGTTGGCTGCTTTCATCATTCATGATTCGTCATTCATCAGTAAATTCGCACCTTCTTCTCTCCGATCGTCAACCGCTGGAACATGCCAACGTGGAGAATGCCTTCTTCCCACCACGATCCCATTCCTTCATCGACCTGAAACCCGCAGCGCTCCCAGAAAGACTGGACTTGTTTCTGTGCATGAACGCAGACCAGTCCGCCCCAGGATGGGATTTCTGTTTCCCGTCTAGCGCCCATTTGCTCGAGGCCAAGCTCCGTAACGCTGGGGTCAAAATAGGATGGGTTCTCTTTGAGCCACTGCAAGGCCGTGCTGACCAGCAGGCCCGCAATCTGGTTGCCGCGAAAGTCTTTTTGGACGGCAAGGCGGCCGAGCTTGACGTAGGACTCTCTGCCGTCGTGGTACGTAGTCGGGCGATCGGCGGCAAAGACGGGCGCGGCGACCGCGTCCACCTCCGCGGATGGCTGGGCGGCCTCGCCCTCAAGCACGTCCTTCCAGTACCGGCCACCGCTGATGGGATGGGGGCTGTGAGGAAAGGGCACGACGCGGACGGTGCCGATGGGCGTGCTGCGCGTCGAGCTCTTGCGCGGCTGGACGACGGCGCCCGTCTCGTCGCGGACCTCTTGCTTCTGGGTGGTGTGTACGCTGGCATAGGCCACCCAGTGGCAGCTGCGCGAGTCGTCGACGTCAAACTCGTTGTCGACGGGGACGCTCTGCTCCCCGACGAAGACGTCCTCGCGCACCTCCATGGCGTCGAGAAAAGTGGAGGGTAAGCCGACGGGCTGCTCATCGCGCGGAGCACCCGGCTTGTAGCCCTCGAGCTTGCTAGGCTCGAGGAGCGAGATGAATGGTGTTCCCATGGTGTTTGTGCGCGTTTAGTGGGTTGGTGTGAGGCGAAGCGTGAGGAAACTGTGTCGGAGATTGGAGCAGCTCGTGGGCTTTGTACGAAACATGGACTTCTCTTGTAGATCAGTCATATGTCGAATTATGCGTCGGCGGGGTTATGGTAAAGGTGGTGTGAGCGGTCGTGGCAAGAGGAGCAAGGAGTGTCATGATATGGCGTCGAGTCGGAGACCCGCCAAGCGCATTGCAACGGCGGCCAGTTGGCTCTGGGCCAGAGCTAAATTGGCAGTTGTCGACCTTTTGTTGTTCTGTTTGCAGCGTGAGGCGGTGAGAGTTGCGGGCGTCGGTCAGCGCAGGACGGATATCGACAAACCAACTACGCTGGAACAAGTGTTTTGCGTCTGCATATTGACGCGGCTCCTGGCATCATCACATTTCCACAATCTACTTCCACGGGTCCAGCTGTTTGGCTGTTATGCCACAAACGGCTGGCTACCTTGGGTACCCTAGAACATGCTTAGCTGGGTAGAAACACGTCCACGTCCGCATGCTGTCTTTTGGGACGAGGGTTCATCTTGGGACTGGGCAGGAGAACCAATGGCGCTTTGTTTAGGTAAAGGGTTTGAACAATATTTAGTTGCAGCCGAATGGTATGCTGGCTGCAGGAGAGGTGGTAGCGCAGAAATGAGGCTGACTGCCCATGCATCCGTTTTGCATCTACCTAGTAGCTACTACTTTTACGCTGGCTGTAGCAGTGTTTTCCCCGCGACCATCTAGCGAGCCATTCTCATCTTTTTTTTATTGTTCGTAGAGTATGATTTGCAAGAAATCGTACGCGTGCCAGTAATCTTGCTGGCACCAATCTAGCGATAAGAAAAGTACGATACTGAGATGCGGAAGCTGGGCTGCACGGAACGGATAAGGTATATTGGAGGGCGCCGAAGTCGCTGGCGGGCGGCACAGCGGTAATGAAGTAGTACTCCGTACTCCGTACCTTGCCTAAATATGTTTCTACTTTCTAAATAGTGGCTCGCCTCACCATGCAAGCTGCAGGTATATCGACGTGTCTTTGGCCACTAGGGATAAGATCGGCTGGGAGGATTTTTATTTTTTATTTTATTTTTATTTCTTATGCCTCGATGCAGGCCTGTACTTTTGCTTTTCCATGCACTGTCTGGCATGATCCTCGGGAGACAGTCCGGAGCTTTTCAGGGTCCTCATACCCTTAATCTGCTGTCCACTGTACTATTAATTGGCCGGTCGGCTACGCACGCAAAAGCACGTTGTCCCCTGTACTATGGCGTGGTTGATCCGAGATATATCATAATCATATCCCCCATATGGAACTCCACTGGACCACTGGTCAGTGGTGATGAGCTAGTTAGCGGCTCTGTGCTCGCCTATTAAAGCAGAAAGAAACAGTGGGATGCCATTCGCTGGCCGTGCGCAGCATTCCATCATCTCTATTAATGGTGTAGCCTACTGCGTGGCAAGCGGATGATTTGACATTTGGCGGTACTGGTAGGGATAGCGAGGCAAAACCGACATCACTAGACTCAGGTGCCTCAATGATAGAATGCCAACAGCTATCGAGCACACCGCCAGACTCGCCAGCTGCAGGTTCACATGTCTTGCAGCATGCTGAGATGCCGTTCTGCAGCACGGATCGAGTTATTCATCTTCTCTACGCATTGTGTGTAGACTGACCCAATTCAATGCATGCTACATGTCATTCAAGTGGTGCTTCTTGTTCGTGGCCCGAAGCTTGCGCATCTATTTACGTGCCGTCTAGGTACTTTATCAACACCGCCCTAGGTGGCAAAGCGTACCTGCCTCCACCAACCTGCAGTAGCTTCCCCATTTCGCTTCGCTCAGGGGTGTGCGCAAGACCCCCCCAAAGGACTTTCTTTCTGCCACCCACGTTTTCTCCCAGCCTCGAGTTCAAGTAACTGGTTGTTCTCTCCCCGAGTCGGGTTTTGATATCCATCCCGTCGTTAATTACCCCAGAGACGCAACCATTTCTGGCCTTGCCCTTACCCTCGGAGCTTCATGTTGTTGCTAGCGCTACTCTCTGGCCACCAGCAACCTCAGTCTCCGCCGGCTGGCCAGCTTCATATATAGGCTTTCAGGCCCAGCCCTGTTTGAACCTTGTCTACCGCAATCGATTCGAGTCGCTTCCCTCAGAATTGTCGCGCCGTCGACTCTCGCCGTCGACGCTTTTGCCATGCCCTGGCATCCGCTTCCGCGCATCGCCTTTGCGGTTGCAACTTTTCCTTTCACCGCCCAACGACCTGCCGACCTCCCCCTCGAAATTGGCGATGAGCTGTACATCATTGAAGAGACTGCCGACGGCAACTGGCTGAGGGGTTATCTTGTCGCCCCTCCCAGTCTGCTTGCAGGCCTCACATCTGTCCAGGGCCAAACGCTCGAGGCGAGAGTCTTTAGCGGCATCTTTCCTCGCAGCTGCGTCGAGGTTCGAGAGATGCTCGGCGAATCCGACGACGGGGACCAACATACCACCCAAGATGACCAAGATACCCACGCAAGCAACGACGAATCGCGGCAAGATGAGAACGGGTCCGAAGACTCGGCTAAGGGTGGGCTCGAGAGTGATGTCGAGAACATTCACAAACAATTCAGGACAGTACCCCCACGCAATCGTCGAGCACCTTTGCAAGAACTTCCCAACGGCATCACTGCAAAGCTTTCAGTGCCCGTTGAACGTGATCCAAATATGCCACGCCCTCCAGCGCCAGTACCAATGCTCAAAATTGGCGACGAGACACCCACATCAGCATCCGAGCCCTTAATCGACGAAATATCATCATGCCTGCGCGAATGGCACTCCAAAAATCTCCACCAACTTCTCCTCGCCAGAGAATATTCAAAGCTCGACAAGCTCTCTCAGCTCATCACAAAACTCAATCTGCACCGCCAACAGTTTCTATACAATGTCCTCACCTCTCGCGAGTACGAGATTCTCCGTGAAAAGACGGTATGGGATTTGGTCCAAGTCAATAAGCTTTGCGGTGGTGAAGTCATTGTGCGCGACCCCGGTGCGCGTGGTCGCATCCTAACTGGCGAAGACTCTGTCGTGGCCCTCACAGAGCTCCAGTCCAGCATGAGTGTTCTTGATGAGCCCCCTAAACCAACAATCGAGCTTGCAAGCCTACACCATCTGCTGTTGGACGTCAAAGGCTTTGCTGGCACTTCTACAGAGGAAACGTGCCTCATTGCCTACCTGGCCAGCAAGCCGCACCATGACAAGCCCACAAGCCTCTCCGAAGCCTTCAGCATCGATGTCCCTGCTGGGCGCACCATGGGTAGCCTCATGCAAGATGGTGCTACGCGAACACTGTTCACCGATTTATCCAGTCTTGATTTCGGTGACGTAGCTGCCCCCGAATCAGATCTTTTTCTGGTCATCAAAGTGCAGTCTCCACAAAGGATCGAAATGATGCCGCCCTCAACTAGATCCGGCAGCCTGGGGGATAACTACTACACTCGAGAGCACACCAAGTCACTACCCATCGGTGGTGGCAAGGCCTCGAGAAGAAGTTTCATGTGGGCCGCTAAATCCACGAGGTCAACTTTTTCGCGAGGCTCACCAGTCGCCAAAATGGATGCTGTGAATGAACAGCGGGGAGACCGACCCTACTCCAACCGCACAGCAAGCCGCGATGATCATGCCCCTCCCAGCACTGCTGGCTCGCAAGCTAGCATGATAGCTGACGAGGTTCAGATGGCCCAGCGCACCGTTGGTGTTGGCGTGATGAAGCTCAACCCCATCATGAAGCAAGACGAAGAGGTCGAGCATGTCATTAGTATCTGGGCACCCTCCGCAAGACCCATGACGGACAAAGAAATGGGTGAAGAGTGGAATCCGATCATTCGAGAAATAATGGGCAACTCATCGGAGTCATTCGAGAGAGCGAAACGTGGCGAACGACTCCAGGTCTCGCTCAAGGCCTTTGACCACCCAGACGCGGACGCTCTTATAAAGGCCACGCCAACAATCTTATCCGGGGTCTCCAAGACGAGCAGAATCGGATTTTCTGGCGCACCAACGCGGCCCAGATCCGACATTTACCTCACAATCAACACGGCGGCTCTTGCAAAGCAGAATCTCCTCTCTAGATACGGGGGAAGCGCGACCAGTATGCCTCCCGGAATGCAGGCTTCTAATTTACAGGTGACGCTAGAGGTTCGACAGCGATCCGGAACTAAGATTGAAAACTGCATCTTTCCATCCTCGAATAGCAGTGGCTTGACTACTTTCAAATCTACTGCCACTGAGCGTGGTGAGGCATGGAATCAAACACTGCGCCTATCGCTGCCGGCGGATGATGTTGCCACCGCCCATGTTGTCATGTTTATCAGCGACATGCCAAGCCCCCCATTCGCTGTCGCACATATACCTCTTTGGGACCGGGAAGCGTTCATTCGCGATGGGCCGCACGGCCTGCTGCTCTATAAAATAGATGAGCATACCTCGACAGCGCAGGCAGGACCGACAGGTAAAGGCGGATATCTTTCCACCGTTTGGGCGCCAAGGGGTAGGGACGAGCGCTCGGTCGAAGTGACTGGCCCGCTTGCATTACTCCTCATCGAAACATTCCTGTGCAGTACGCGTTTCTCGCAAGACCGCGTCATTCTTGGCCTTCTGAAATGGAGAGAGCTGTCCCAGGAGGACCTAGCCGCCGTTCTGCGCCAGATCAATTTCGTGCCTGAAATCGAAATTGTCAAGCTGCTTGGCGACGTTCTGGACAGCTTATTCGGCATCTTGGTGGAGCACTCCGGTAAAAATGAGTACGAAGACCTTGTCTTTACGGCTTTGGTCAGAGTCTTGGGTATCGTTCATGATAGACGATTCAACCTGGTTCCTCTGGTGGACCAGTATGCCGAGAAGCAGTTCAACTATCCGTTCGCAGCTTCTTGTCTTGTTCGTGCTCTTGCGCGTCTGCTCCAGCATCCAACAGAAACCGAGACCGCCCGAAAGCTGAGATCTACGTTCAAGATTGTCAGGCACATTCTCAAGTTTATTACCCAAGCACGCAGTCAACAGCGAGCTAAGGAGGCAGGGATTGGTATCAAGACTTCGGCGCAGGGTTTCACGAAGCAGCTTCGATCAATTTTTAAAGCCCTTGAAGAAATGATGCGAAACCCGGCCCCTGTTCTGGTTGGTAGCCAAACGCTAGTTGTACAACACTTCCACACGTGGCTCCCTGAGCTCACTAATATGCTTACAGCTGAAGAGATTCTTCATATCGCCATTGACTTTATGGACTCTTGCACTGATGTCAAGGGCAAGCTGACCTTGTACAAACTTGTTCTCATTATCAACTATTCCAAGCTGGATATTTTCAGCCACCCTGACCAGAGATCCGCACTGAGCGCCAATACTGTTCGCTGGATTAGCCCTCATTGGGGTCACTGCCCGGACATGACTGACCAGTGGAGGAACCAAATCCGACTATGCTGCTCTATTCTTGCCAATCAGCTGGACTACATCGGCCCTGAAATCCCGGATCACGCGCCCAGAGTCATTGACTCTTACCTGTCCATTCTGGCATCGCCTCCGCTCGCAAGAAAGAAACTGTCACTTCTGTTTCCCTCATCCTACCCGTTTCCGACTAAAATGGCGGCTCATAATATGGAATTTGACGAATCTTTGGCCGAATTGTCCGCCATATTGTCGGCAATCTCAAGCTCACCCGCAGGAATGCAGCTGGAATTGGCTGACAGCGACATTCAGACAATGTTAGAGAATGTTCTTCAGGTACAAATGAGTATCCTGAAAGGCGAGGCATTCCCCGAAGGCTGGCTCAGTGTACACATCTATCATCACAAGTCTGCTATGCGCACACTCCAATACTTGGCGTCGATTCTGCTGGAGACTTTCCTACCTCATCCGGATGATGCGGAAACTTTCAATACTGACCTGTGGAGGTTGTTTTTCGAGACGTTACTGAAACTCGTTGGTAGCCCATCGCTTGCCTTGGAAACTTTTCCCGAGCAGAAAAGACGGGCTGTTTGGAAAATCGCTGGTGATGTGCGCGAGGATGGAGCTGCCCTGCTACGTAGAACGTGGGAGGCCATTGGATGGGAAGCAAGCAACGAAGAACGCACAAGGTACGGACTGGCCAAGATGGGCGGTTATCAAGTGCAGTATGTTCCCGGCCTGGTTGGACCAATCGTGGAGCTGTGCTTAAGTGTTCATGAGGGCTTGAGAAGAATGGCCGTTGAGGTATTGCAAACTATGATTGTCAGTGAGTGGACTTTGAGCGAGGATCTCTCTGTCATCCAAACGGAAATGGTTGACTGTCTCGACACGTACTTCAAGACCAAGCCTTTGACAGAGAGCGTTTTGCAGAAGCTTTTCCTTGGGGAACTGATGGAGAGATTTGCTGCGCTTTCTGGAGATGACGAGCCCTTGACGGAGGCTCTCCAGGACCTAACTGGAACCTTGGATGAGTTTTTGGATCTTTTGGTTGCTGTGCACAGTACGGACAATGGAAATGGAGCCTCGGACATTATCAACCGGCTTCGACTGATGGAGTTTCTTCGAGATATGCAAAAGGAGGAGATTTTCGTGCGATATGTGCACCAGCTGGCCAGCCTGCAGGCCGAAACGCGCAACCATGCCGAGGCCGGTCTTGCGCTGCGGTTGCACGCCGAGCTATATGACTGGGACCCGAATCGAGAGACTGGCGCAATGACAGATCCAGACTACCCGGCCCAAACGCACTTTGAGCGCAAGGAAAGGATTTACTTTGATATGATTAAGCATTTCGAAGAAGGCGAGTCCTGGAGCAACGCACTCACAGCCTATAAGGAGCTTCAGGCGCAGTACGAAACAAACATTTACGATTTTGCCAAGCTTGCACGGGCCGAACGTGCCATTGCCACAATTTACGAGACTATTTCAAAGAGGGAAAGGCTTGTGCCCAAATACTTCAAGGTCATTTACCGTGGCCTTGGCTTTCCGACTACCCTTCGCGACAAGCAATATATTTTTGAAGGCTCTCGAGGCGAACGGGCTGCAGCGTTTACGGACAGGATGCAAGAGCAGTATCCGTCAGCAAAGATTATCACGTCGGAAGATGGCGACGAAGTCGAAGGGCAGTTTTTGGTTATCTCCGTTGTGACGCCACATCGTGATCTGTCCCATCAGATTTACCAGCGCACTCGTGTTGCTCAGGTCGTTCGCGACTTCTTGCTCTCGTCTCACCCGCAGGTCTTTTCCATCACGGCCAAGCGTGCTACTTATGGTCCTGTTCAAGACCACTACTCCCAGAAACTGGTTTTCACAACTGCGGAACCGTTCCCGACAATTCTTCGCCGAAGCGAAATTATTGACGTCGGCGAACTCGAGCTTTCTGCTCATGAGACTGCTTTGGAGCGTATTGTGCGCAAGTCGCAGGAGATGGCTACTTTGGAGCGCCGCATCTCGGAAGGCGATGAGAAGAACATGCAACTTCTTGTTGATGCTGTAGCAGTTTCTGTGAATCCGAAATCTGACCAGAGTGTGGCCTGCTACCGCCAGCTTCTGCCTGAGGCGAAGAGCGACAATGAAAATGACGAGGATGAAGAGGATGAAGAGGAGGAAGATGAAGAGGAGCTGAGCCCTAGCAATGCGGCCATCAAGACAGCTCTCATTGATCACGCCATGATTCTTAAAAAGTGCCTGGCGCTATTTGCACGGACCAAGTCTGATCCCTTTGCTACAAGCAGGCACAATGAGTTGGTTCGCCACTTTGAGAGCACCTTTGCTCCCGAAATGGTCACTTTTGCTCCCCCAGCCCCTATTAAAGAACTGATCTCTACACCGTCGACCATTTTCAGAGGCACGTCACCTTCCATTGAGCACAGCCCTAGGTGGCAAACTGTCGTCTCTCCAAATGGCGGAACAAAACTAGAAGAAGCGGCCGTTGTTCGGCGTGTCTCTCTGCAACAGCCGCGAGGTACGCGGCTGAGTTTTCTCGGTGGCAAGAAGAAGAGTGTCGACCACGAATCCGACCTGAACGGCATCAGCGAATCACCAAAGGGCCACGGCCACAGCCACAGCCACAGCCACAGCCGAAGCCTCAGCAAAGACAATGGCATGCAACAGGCCATGTTCCGATCTCACTCAAGCGATGCCAGCAGCGTGGAGCGACGCGGCAGCACGACCAGCACCGAAAGGCGCGCATCGCAGGACGACAGGGACGCGCCAACCAAAGAATCTCGCTTGATGAAGCGTGGCAACAGCGTGCGCAAGAGATTCAGCTTGCTTAAGCTGGGCATGAAGAACAAGAACAATGCAGTCATGGGCAGCGTTGATGAAGAATAAGAAGAAGCCGTGATTCCCTATTGCATTTTATTTTTATTTTGCATTTATTTCTATTTTGCATTTATTTCTTTTTTTTGCATGGATTTCTTTTTTTGCATTGATTTCTTTTTTTGCATTTTATTTCAATTTTACATTTCTTTGTTTTGCGTCGAGGAGCGACGTCATATTGCATTCGCCATTCTTTCGTTTTCTTGATGGCGAATTTATTATACTACAGGTCGTCGTTCCCATGTTTGTTTGTATTTCGCATCTTGACTTGATACTTTTTATTTTCCGGCTCTGTACAGTTAGGTGTTCTGGATACCACTGGTGACAAGGATTTTTGTGTCAGATAGGATGGGACTGACTCCCAGCTTTTCTCTTTTTTCTTGAGCGTCTGAAATGGGCATTTTCCGTTTTATATGCAAAAAGAATATATATAATTACCATGTATATGCGATTCCTTTGCTTGCGTTGGAAGTTGTTGTGAAAAATCTACCTGCTGTGGTAACAACCAAATGATTTTTATTTTCCAATGGAGGATCCGACCAGCAGTTCATGGTAGCCCTTGGGCACGCAGACGTTGCCATCCAAGCATAACGACTCGCTAGAATCCCGGCGAGTATCTCAGTGAGTTTGAGCCCGGCATCCAAGATAGCACGCTGGGGGTGTGCATCTGACCATCACAGAGCAGCGAGCGAAAGATTGCTTGCAAGAGACGTATACATAGAAAATATGTTCTAATACTAATATGTACTCTGAAACCAAGATATGCATGTTTTGTTGCCCGTTTCCGTCAACATGACATGTGCTAAATGAGCCTCATCGCATGCCTGTTCAAGCTTAGCCACGAGGGTTGCCGTTGAAGGCAATCAAGTTCTTGGTGCCGCGAATCTGATCAACAATGGCGTTGGCTGTGGCCGAATTCTGGATGGTGCTGCAAATGTCGGGACCGGAGACGCCGTCCTTGGCGGCTAGGTAAGCGGCAAGTCCAGCGACGTGAGGAGTGGCCATGGACGTGCCCGTCATGTAGCCCTGATTTCAACTTTGTATTAGCCGAGACTTTGGCCATGGAAGCAAGAGAAACGAGGCAAATTGGCCCTCTTTTCCTCTCAGAGACTTACGGTGCGGCCGTTGGGAAAGGTCGAGATGACAACGACGCCGGGGGCGGCGACGTGGACGTTGGCGCCGTAGTTGGAGTCAACGTAGCGGTGGTCGGACGAGTCCGTGGCACCGACGCAGCAGACATTGTGCGCCGACGCGGGCGAGACGCCGCTGGCGTCCTTGTTCTTGTTGCCGGCGGCGACGGCGACAAAGATGCCGCGGGCGGCGAGGTTGTCGACGGCGTCGTTGAGGGCCCTGGAGTAGCCGCCGCCGAGGCTCATGTTGACAAAGACGCCGTTGGGGCAGCGGCGGTTGGCGGCGTCGTTGGCGACGGCGTTGACGCCGGCAATAATGTCCGAGTTGTCGCCGAGGCAGCCGCCGTCCTCCTGCGAGTAGCTGAGCACCTTGAGGCCGAAGAGGCGCGTCTTCTTGGCGACGCCGTACGTCTTGCTGCCGATGATGCCGGCGACGTGCGTGCCGTGGCTGCAGTCGTCGTAGTCGGGGCCCGAACCCCAGTGGCCGAGGTCGGTGGCGCGGCCTTCAAACTCCTGCGCCGGTGTAAGTGAAAAAGGATATATATATATATATATATATCAGGGACAGGACGTACGGGATGGTTGGCGTCGATGCCAGAGTCGATGATGTAGCTGCAGGTGCCCTCGCCGGCGCTTTCGTCGTAGACGTACTGGTTGCTGCCGGGCTTGCGGTGGGAGATGCGAGCGGGACCCCAGGGAGAGTGGCCCTGGGTGACGTAGCCCTGGGCCGACATGCGTGTGGCTTGCTCAATGTACTCGACCTAGAAGAAGAAGAGAGAGAGAGAGAGAGAGAGAAACGGTGTTGGGAGTCTTGCTTGGTCACTTGTGTCTCGAGGTTGCGGCGACTTACATCGGGGTGGTGGCGGATCGCCTCGAGGGCGAGACCGCTCATCTTGCCAGCGAAGCCGGTAAAGACACCCTCCGAGTAGACGGTGGCGGGCTTCTCATCCAGCAAGTCGATGGCCTGCTCAAGGAGCGCGAGCAGGCTGCCCTGCTTGAACTTGACAATGTACTTGTCGGCGATGATGTCCTTGGTCTCGCCGCGGGCAGACAGGACGGGGGCGGGCTCGGCACGCTTGCCAGCCGGGCTGGCAGCGACAAGCGGGAGGAGGGAGAGAAGAAACGAGAGACGCATTGTAAAGGGCTGATGGAAGAGGACTGGAGTTCCTGGGCGCTTAACTTTGGGATGTGAATGCTTCGTGATACACAAGCTAGCAACGGGGGGCACACTCGAGTATTTATCTTGCTCTCAGCGGGCACATTCAGATGGAATATTTGTCAAGATTGTAAGTTTGTACGGAGTAACTGTCATTTCGTTTGATGACGATTACGACTACTCCGTACGGATAGAGGAGCGCCGCTAAATAGAAAGATTGCCAAGTTGCCGTTGCGTTGGGCTTGTGGACATTGCGAGGTTATGGGATCATCTTGACCCGAGAGCTATTTAGCGCCCGCAATGAAAAAAAAGGTCAAATATCTATCTACAGTTTGTATCAGTCGTTTTTAGCTCCCGGAACAAGATATTCTAGAACTTTTGGGATCAACGTGCCAACCCAGCATCAGCCCTCACTCACTTCCCCTCGCCTGCGGGTAATGAGACATGGGGGGGGGGGGGCGTACGTAATGAACAAGGGGGAACAGAAAGCATGTGGTACAGGGGGCCTCGAGGAGATTTTGAAGAGTACCATAGGCATATCGTGGTCGTGTACGGAGTAGTTAACTAGTTACTGTAGCTGGCCGGTTGCTTTGATATACGTGAGCGATCGGGCATGTGCTGTGTGCTCGGTGAAATCTTTTGGTCAAGAAAGGGCTATATATCTTGCCTGGCATATATATGCACGTGAAGCGATGATCCGAACATAGCACATCCGCCCCTTGTGCAAATTATCACAGTCAATCTTTACCCTTGCCCTCACCCGTTGCCGGGCGCCCCAGTATCGAGTCTGCCGATCAGCGCCAACAACCTAGCTGAAGCCACAACGGCTCCGACTTGCCTCTACGGAGAGAGGAAGAAATCCAAGCATGTTCGTACTTGCGCAGCGCAGCAGGCGCCGCAGTCTGCACAGTGCGATGCCGGTTCAGAACGCGTCGATGCCGGGGGGGGGGGGGGGGGGGTTATTGTTACCTTCCATATTAGGCAAGATGGTGCCCCCGACCGACCAACGACCTTCTCTGGTTGATGACTCTAGCTAAATAAGCCGCGCTGTGTCCAAGTAAAGTCTCTGCAGGTCGTTCAAGTGTTGATTGCAAAAAGAGGGCCAGCACTAGCAGGACTGACTTGTCAGGACTCTGGAGAAATCGCACCCGCCTCGATGAAGAAGGCTTGGTTTGTGCCCTGAACATGCTTATTACTAGGGGGCCGCGTCACGCAACTGCAAAAAACCCACTATCAATAATTACTGATGGGTAAAACGGTGCAGGGGGTGCCCTTATCGGATCCCGGAACGGGCGCACCATTGTGGCTTGCTGTGTTAATTTACCAGGCAGGCGATACGACGACGACAATGCCAAAAGTATCGATGCGCTTGGTGTGGTTGACATGTCTTCGGTCAGGTAGTACAAGTTGAGGCGACTGGGATAACGTAGGCAGCAGCAAGACGAGAGCAAAGAGTTACTTGGCTGGCTGATGGTATTTACCGAGTACTGAGTATAGAGCATAAGTGATATCCCCCATCTTCCAGCTTGTTTGGGCTAGAGTACATCTACGTATCCCGTATTTCATCATAGACACCGGACGCCGACAACTTCCCCAGGCTTCTCCGGGCTCACCGAAAGCACATGGCTATACGGATTAGTAACAGAAGCTTTACATCAAGAATAGGGGTAGAAAGACAACTGTGAGTCTGTGACCCGACCAGCAAAGGGTGCGCTAAAAATAGAAAGTTCAAGGCAAGCAAGTCATGGAATGATCAAGTGAACATGTGACAGAAGTCCTGGAAAATGAGGAATCTTTCCAGGTCGAAAGTCTGATTTGCCGAGGCACCATTTTCCATCACACACCTGCCAAACAAAGTCATGAATTGCCCCTCAAGACTTGATATAGGATCAAAGTCGAGTTTCAAAATGGCGCCCAGCTTAACCCAAGACCAACAATCGACTTATCTCTATGATACGTCACTGAAGTGAGTGACTTGTTCAATACACATGGCAACTTGCTTCACCGCTGAAGGAAAAACTCAAAGAGATTAGCTACCATGGACTCTCGGCGATTTTGGCGGTGACTTACTACCATGCTCTACACTCCAAAAGCGTGTTACCTTGAAGCAAGGCAGAGCCTTGGCCACGAGAGCGTAGCGCTTGTACCACCATTTCAGTATTTCAGCACTCCAGAAGGGCAGAATTCGATAACTGAGGCCAGTGACCTGATCCGAGACACACTCTTTACTTCTCCTTGGCTGTTGTCATCCAGCTACGCTATATTTGAGATACTGTTGCCTATTTTGCCGGGACGTTTCCGCTCAGCGCGTTGTACTAAATCATTCTCCGAATCCCCAGAATGACACAGCTTAGCTGGGCAATGCCAAAAGTTGAATGCAGTCAATGTCGACAGCGATTTGCTCTTGTCTCTCTCCCCGGAGGATGGTGCCCAGGAACTGCCGCTGATTGGTCTCGGGACTTGAGCATGACACCGGTCGAATGAGATTCTTTTCTCGTTTGTCCTGAATGTCTCAAGTGTTTTCTTTCTGCAATCAACATACACAGTTGCGGTTGGTTGCCTTTTGGCTGGACCAGAATTAAAACGACCTTGAACTCTGCCTAAATCACATGCCTGTGTGCTACATTTAATTGCTGCTCAGGTTCTATTACGCAATAACAAGACATTCACTTTTGTCTATTTCTCGTTACACAACCGGAACATGACCGTCACTGCCTGGTCACAGGTTCGTTGACGTCGGTTAGTCACAGCACATGATGAGCTCCCAGAAAACTATACAAAGCGAGGGCCAAGGGAGAGACGGAACATGACTGTTGCTGCCTGGTCACAGGTTCGTTGATGTCGGTTAGTCACAGCACATGATGAGCTCCCAGAAAACTATACAAAGGGAGGGAGGGCCAAGTGGGAGACGGAACAAGAAGCTCAAGCAGAAAGTACACTTTTCAACGCCAAAACTATACTCGACCCTTTGACGAAAGCTTTCATCTACCTTGCAAGACACACCAAAAAACCAACAACCATGGACGGCCTGACCAAAGAGATTGCAGAAGGCAGCAAGACCGACAAGATTGTCAAGGCTTTCGAGTCCGCCCTCGCTGGGGAGAGCGGGCCCGAGAGATGCATCAAGCTGCTCAGACCAGACTCGAGCACGGACTCGGCTTCGGGCCTGACCTTTTCAGCCATGATCCGTGACGCTGAGAGAGACTGCATCCCCGGTGACAACATTGAGCGTCGCGTTTTGCGCCCGGAAGCGCTTTGCCAAACGGCCGTGCTCATCTCAATGTGCAGCAAACGTACATTCGAGGCGGCCCGAGAGCAGCTGGTGAGGCAAATTGTGACACATCATCATCATCATCAGAGCAAGAAGAATATAGGGAACCATCAACAACAGAGCAACAAGGATCAAGGGGATGCGGAATACTGGCAGGAGCGGACAGAGTTTCATCTAGATCGTTGCAAGTCAAGGGCAAAACGTCTGCGAAATAGCGACCCAAACAGAATCGAAGCGGATATGAAGGCTCGAAAGGAAATGAGCGAAGAGGTCGCAAAGGGGGGTTAAACGGATTCAGCTGCCTAGTCTACACCAAATCAAGTTGTGTTTCCCCCGGTACTAGACATCCATATCATACAAAGCGCTATAATGACACGAGCTTCTCGCCGTGCAATGCCAGACTGCCGCCTATATACATCTCAAAAAAAGAGTCCACAGCATGGTATCACCACTTATATCCCTCCACATGTTTCTTTTAGTGTGCTCCAAAAGCCCATCCATTTACGACGTCAGCTCCGCCATGCGCCTCTCCAGCTCGGGCACCTGCCGCAGCTTGATATCCAAGTCCTCCTTCTCGTCCTCGAGCTTGAGCCGCCTGTCGGCGTCCAGCTTCGTAAAGACATAGTGTCCCTGGCCGTCAAACTGGAGAATGTGCGTGTGGTACTTCCACAGGGTGCGGCGGTGGCTGACCGTCATGAGCGTGATGTCGAGCGCCTTTGCATGTTCGTACATGACCTTTTCCGTTTCGAGCGTGACGCTGCTCGTGCACTCGTCGAGGATGGCGTACTTGGGTCGGTGGTAAAACAGGCGCGCCATGGCGACGCGCTGCTGCAGGCCGCCCGAGAGCACGTCGCGCCACTCGGCCTCGGCGTCCCAGCCCTCGTCGTACAGGTCCACCAGGTGCGCCAGGTCGAGCGTCTTGAGGATGGCAAGCAGGTCCGCATCGGTCGCGCCCCGCTGCCGCATCTGCCGCAGCGAGTCCGGGTAGATGATTTGCTGCCGAAGCGAGCCCCGCGAGAGATATGGCCGCTGCGGCAGGTAAAAGATGGAGGTAAAGGGCGGCTTGTGCACGGTGCCGCCATACACGGGCCACAGGCCGCCGAGAATGCGGAAGAGCGACGACTTGCCGCAGCCGTTGGGGCCGACGACGAGGAGATGGTCGCCGTGGTTGATGGAAAAGGTTAGCGCCTCGACAAGGACGTCGCCGTTGGGCGAGACGATGGGCCTATGATAGTCAGCATTCGTACGATGTCGTACGATGAGAGAGGCGTCCGTGAAGCTTACACGTCGATAAAGGATATGTCCTTGCTCTCGTGGATGGTGCCGCGACCCTGGAGTACAGCTTCGTTGTTCTCGGTCCCGGACGAGGACACTAGATTCTTCTCAAAGTGACCCGACTGGATATCGTCCATGACGTTGAGCAGCGAGTCCACACGCGAGGTGTAACCTGCGAGCTCCATAATCTCGCGGTACGAGAACATGATGCGGCCAAAGGCGTCCGAGGCGGAGAGCAGCATGCGGCGGTTGGTGACAAAGGACTCGGTGCGGTCGCCCATGTTCATGCCGGGCTGGGCGCCGGGCAGCTTGACAAAGACGGGTACGGAGCAGAGGATGAGGCCGAGGGCGCCCCAAAAGTACTTGATGACAAAGTCCTCCATGAAGCCGTGGTAGAAGCGGCGGCGCAGGATGTAGTTGACGTGCTTGATGAGCGTAAAGTAGCCCTTGTCGAGCGTGTCCTTTTCGACCGTGTGGCCGTTGTAGAGGGCCACTTCCTCGGCGTAGTCGATGAGGCGCGAGTGCTGGAAGCGGAACTCGCCCTCGAGGCGCGCCTCGTCGGCCACGTACTTGCCAAAGGGCGGCGTCAAGATACGCATCATGTTGGCCGAGAGCTGGACGAGGAGCGACATGAAGACGACACCCTCGCCGCCGACGCTCTTGGAGAGGGAGTAGGTGTAGATGGTCTGGCGGGGTTAGGGTTAGCAACTGTGAAGAAGAAGTTGCTAGGTTGGTTAAAAGGCGCTTACCATGTCGAGTAAAGGCTTGGCTAGGTTGCTGTAGAGCTCAGCCAAGCTGTTGGAGAATTTGGACACGTCGACGGCAATAAGCTGATCGGGGTTCTTTATACGGTCATCGAGAGCTGAAATGCCGTAAAAGGTGAGGTTAGAGAGGTATTTGTCGTGAATGAACTGGGTGAGTCGTGTTCGATAACTAAGCGATAACTCGGCTTGGTGATATGAAAGCTGGTCAAATTAGCGCCGAGTGACCATTCAGCGTCATGACCATGATGCTCACCATGGAATTCGTAAACGTAGCAGGAACCGCAATAATCATCCACCACACAATCCTCGAGATGAAATCCTTGCCGTTGCCGCGCACAAGAGCCTTGACAATCGCACCGTCCATCTCTGCGACCTTGAGGCTAATCAGCGTGCGCAGCACCAGGAAGAAGCTGTGGCTGATGAGCAGCCGCGCCTCCTTGCTGCTCCAGCCCGGCACGACGATGCGAATCAGGCGCATGAGCGAGCGAAAAAACTCGCGGTCCAGCGCCACCTTTTTGCGCGGCGCATCGGGCCCGCCGCTGGCATCGCCGGGCTGGGAGACGGTGGCGCGGCGCGACGCGCGCTGGGCGGATTCCCGTGCCGAGGCGGCCTTTTGCTCGGCAATAGCGTTGCGGATGCGGTGGACGAGGGCGACAAAGAGAGTGATCCAGACGGCGCGGGAGATGCGTGAGCGGTTGGCGACGTAGAGCTGGACGAGCTGCGTGGCGAGGCCGCGGACGTTGACGTGGCCCGGGAGGGCAAACTTGGACTGCGTAGCCATGGCGCGCAGGAAGCCGTCCGCGGGGGAGGGGAGAAGACGCAGAGACTTGGCGAGACCAACTAGCTGACTCTGATGGTTGGTGGTCAAGGAGGCAGGAAAAGGTTGGTTTTTATTAGGACAAGTCTTACCCCAGGTGGAGTTGGCGTGCCCTTGCTGATATGGGGGCCTCGGCCGATCTATACGCGCGCCGTGCGGAGGTAAGCGATTATGACAGATGGGGAGGGAAGCCAGATGCAATTGGCAGGCTGAAAGCCAAAAACCTCTCCGAATTCTACAAGAATGACGACGGAGCAAAAATGGATGAAAGAAGAGAGGGAGCACGAGGGACTGCTGACGATAGAATGCATGTGGTTGGATCCCTCGGCCTATTGGAGAAACTGGGGAAGACTTAGTGCTCGTCACCAACGTTTGCGCCACAGATTTGCGCTGCAACCCAGCATGTGATTTTAACTTTCCGCCACACCGCGCGCCACGGCCAAAGGTGTTGGCAGTAATTCATAGCCAGAACAACGTGACCAACTGGCAACTGCAAATGATTTCCACGAGCATGACCCATTCATCAATGTCTTTATATTCTCTACCACAGATCACGCAGCAAGTAAAGAAACCGAAATAAGCGCCAATGCAATGCGCCGGCCAACTCGCCAGTGTTTTTTTATTTGTTTATTTGTTCAATGGTCTATGCTTTTTATTTTCCTCGCTTCGCTGGCACCCCTTTTCTCACACAGTGCTATTGTTCGAGGGGCTTGTAGATGAAGGCGTCGAGCTCCTTGTAAGCCGCATCGAGGTCGTCGTTGACAATGATGAGGTCGTGGACGCCGGGGGTCTGCGAGTACTCGAGCTCCTTGTTGGCCTGCGCCAGGCGTTTCTGGACGCTGGCCTCGGTCTCGGTGCCGCGGCCGCGCAGGCGCTGCTCGAGCTGCTCGAGCGACGGCGGCGCGATGAAGACGTAGCGGGCGGCGATGCTCGAGTTTTTGATTTGCTTGACGCCCTAGAAATTGTTAGCAAATGTCTCCGCCCACCCTAACGTACGTCCTTCTCGCCTGGACCAATGGCTGAAGTCAAGTAGGAGATGGAATCAGAACCATCCTACGGGGACTACGCACCTCCATTTCAATATCCAAGAGCACGATGCGACCCTTTTTCGTCTGCTCCTCAATCGTCATCTTGCTGGTGCCGTAGCGGTTGCCACCAAACTGAGCGTGCTCGACGAAGCCATCCTTGGCAATGAGATCCTCGAAATCCTGCATCGGCACAAAGTGGTAGTGCTTGCCGTCCTCCTCGCCGGACCTCGGGGCGCGGGTGGTGTGCGAGACGGAGAGGCAAAAGGCGTCGGGGTGGCGCTCAAAGAGGAGGTTGTAGAGGGTACCCTTGCCGACGCCCGAGGGGCCCGAGATGACGACAGGGCGGCGGTCTGTAATTCCAGCATCGCGGTTGGGTCAGCGAGGCAACATCACAAGAAAAGAAAGAGAAGAGATTAACCGAATGCCACTGTTTGCTTGGGGCTGTAGCGGTGACGAGATGGCGGGGTCTTTGTTTAAGGGGCCGGCGGGGCAGAGGAATATAAACGACTAAAAAGACAAAACGTACCGGTGGCCATGGTCGCTATGCTGCGCAGAGATGGGCGTGGAAACGGAATGGATCGAGTAAAGGATTTGGAAAGCAAGCGCGCCGGCATGGAAACAAGGCAGACCAAAAGAACAAAGTTACGAGACAAGAAAGATCTATATTTAATAGAGGGGCAGGTTTTTGAAAGGTTTCAACGCGATTAATAGACGGCAAGCAAGGCACCAGTGGAGCCGGCTCATCCCCGGAGGCTGTGCGCAGGGTTGTGGGTGGGTGGCGACTCAACTCTTCAAGATGCGAATTTGACTTGTCGACATTTATTTACCCCTCCAACCTTTTTTTCACCCTCTTCTAAATTCTTACCTTTCTATTTGATAAAGTCTATCATTATTATTTTCGACACACAAAAGGCGCCACCATGCCCGACGACGACAACCTGTCCATCTACGACGAAATCGAAATCGAAGACATGACATTCGACGACGCCCTGCAGACGTACTTTTACCCGTGCCCGTGCGGCGACCGCTTCCAGATTGCGCTCGACGACCTGCGCGACGAGCAGGACGTGGCCGTGTGTCCGAGCTGCAGCCTCATGATTCGCGTCATTTTCGACCTGGTAAATCTTGTCCCTCCCCCTACGCCCGGCGATCAAATTTTATCTTTTTTTTTTTGCGCCAGACGAGGCGTCCACATTGGCTAACTAGTCGGAATCTTAGGACGATTTGCCACAGCCGCCACCAGGGCCGGGAAATCCGATTCTCATCGCCGCGTGAATCGCGCTGGCTTGCCAAGTCGATCTAACGTTGCTCATACTAGGAGGGCAGTCGTACAGAATATCACGAATGAAACGAGTCATGATGGCGAGATGCAACACGACAGAAAGGGAACGAATGTACTTCAAACGAGAACAAGAAAAAGAGAGGAGGAGAGGAAGAGAGGGGAGGAGAGAGAAGAGTCAATCAATTTCTTCCGTCTCTCAGTGTCTCTTGTGTATATACGTTTGGTGAGGGGAATTTGGATATCATCATGCCTGGCGACACGGGTTCATAGCATTGGAGTTGGGATACCAAAAGTTTAATTTTCAGGGTTTCGATTAGTACTTTTATGTTTTTGTAGGTTTCCAACGTTTTACAGTACTCAAGATATATATGTATATATAAATATTGGTCATGTACAATCACGATCCAGACATTACTTCTCTCATGTTTTATTCTTCATCCTCATGTGAACCCTAACCCTGACAAGTAAATGCCAGAAATAATCAGTGGTGAGGTAATGCCGTCGCAGTCTATCCTAGGAACGCAGTGGTCAAAACAAGACAGCCTGTCCGATCCGACATCTCGATCAAAAAAAGATCGAGCAACAACAACATATCCTCTTCCGCAAAGGCCACAAAGATATCGCAACTATACAACTTTGAATCATCCCCATTTTGCCCTTGCTATACATGGTCGTACATGCATGTCGAAAAAAAGCCATCAAAATGCGAGTTGTATATCCGTTTATGGCGGGTAAAATAAAAAGTAGAAAGAGTCTAAAAGACTTGTAAAACAAAGCAAGGCTTGGTGGTATCTTCAAACGCCAACGTCCTGCCAGGGACGGTGAATGAATCCGAACAAGTAGGTGACACTCGTGCAAAAAAGGCCAAGGTAGAAAGGTATTAACGCGTGCGCCGTAGTGTCGTGTATAGTCGAAAGTGAATGGGCATTATATATACGATTCGGTGTGCCCGTAAAACGGGGTCATTATTCGTAGTTTTGGGTGTTGATTTGAATGATTGGCAGCAAGACCGAGCGCCAAACGTCTCATGGCCGGCCATGAGCCTTGAGCGGTAATAGATGGAGAGCAGCTAGAGCAGCATGAGGCTCATGATGCAAAAGCCCAAGAGACCGACCATGGAACCCTGCATTTGCGGCAGAATGGCACCACCCGTGGCATCGGCAGATTTGGAGCTGGTAGCATTGGCGTGGGAAGTCGTTTCGGGTGTGGCTGTTGATTGCGCTGGAGAAATGTTGGCCACCGCCATGTCTTGGTCAGGAGATCCGAGGCGCAGAAACATACCTGCAGTGTGCGTGGAGGAGTGGTTGGCCGGGCCGGCCGCCGTCTGGGACGAATGCGACGAGGCGACAACGGTAGCATTGTTGGTCGGGATGGGCTCCGAGCTGGCAAGGACACCAATGGCGGTAGCAACGGGTAGCGAAGATGGCGAGGAGGCGAGACTGAGGGAGGAAGGTAAGGCGCCATCGCCGTCGCCGGGGATGCCAGCGTTGGCGGCGATTGCCAAGCTGGCGGTAACAAATATTTGCAAGACGCGCATGGCCAAGGATGCGATTGAATGCAGGTTAAGAGAGAGAATGCCAACAAGGCTGAGCTTATTAGTCGAGATGCAAGAGGCAGAACAAGATTGATTGAATTGGCCCCCCACAGGTCTTGGCAGCGGACGGGATCTTGACTAGGCAGTCCGAGGGTCGAGGCGGCGAAGAGAGAAAGTCTTGGCTAGAGTCGCACGAGAAAGAGTTGATGGTTGGTGGGTGGACGAAGACTGTGTTTGCGACGACAAGAGTAAAGCGAGTGGTGTAAGCTGTTTGGTGAAGATGTTTCTGGGGAGTAATGCGCGTTTGAGGGTGGATTAGGAGAGCACGAGAGGAGCAGGAGGAGGGGGGGAGGAATGGAGGAGATTGGGAATGGATATGGGGATCTGAAGGAATTGGGGCTAGGAGACAGCAGAAGCGAGCGTGGTGGTAAGAAAAAAAAAAAAAAAAAAGCGTGAGTTGGCGACGTGTGAGAGAGAAAGCCAGGAGTAGAGAGCATTCGGGGGCATATCCTGGCGTGAGAGGGAGTGTTGATGTGGATTTGGGGTGGATGCAGTGTGGATGTGGGCGCAGCAGGGGGACGTTGAGTGTGGCGTCGCTGCTGGGGCCCCTGCGGAAGATGTAACAAGGTGATTGTTTCTCAATGATGAACTGGAGGAGGTCTGAAGGAGAAGGAGGATGAAACAGAGGACAAAGGCCATGCGTCGAGAGCAGCGAGAGCTCAAGTTGGAGAAAGGGACAAGATCAGTGACGATAAGGCTACGCTGCTTGCAAGAGATTGCGGCGCCGTTGTCTCTTTTTTCTTTTTTAGCTCGCTTCGCTCGAGGTACCTTTTTCGTGGTAGTCAAGCCACAAAGATACTTGTTATCCAGTCAGGCACTAGTACAGATTAACGGGCTGCTAGCCTTGTCCGTCCAAAATGGATACCAGTACAATTTTGGTCGATTAATTTATCAGGGGCTTTTAACAGGGAACCTCTGGCGTGGAGTGAAATAAAATTTTCTTGAAACCCCCCAATCAACTGTTGTGAAAGTTGAAACGGTAATAGCGGACGTCGTGCAGGTTATGGTTATCCATATGATTACTGGTAGTGCGGCCGGCCCGAAAAGCAAAAGAAGACGAGAGCGGATGAAAAGTGCGTAATTAAAGCGAAAAGAAGACTTGAGCGCCGAGCCTGATTGGGCCTGCATGTGCGTCGGCCGCTCCATATCAGTAAACCATCCCATGTATCCCACACACGGCTTTTAATAAATGAAAATTCTCCTGTTTCCACTGGTGGTGTGGGCTGCTATTCATTAATAATTGCACAGTCGCAATCTACCAGTACTGGGCGGCCTCGCTTCATGAAAAGAGAGACAACGAAAACCAAAATCCGGCAGTCCAATTCAGGCAAAGCCGTGTCTGACATGATTGAAACAAGTCTTGCCAGAGCCAAGGCATGCTGTGTAATCGGCCGCGAACCAGTGGACCTCGTGCCTCATCATGGCCGTTGTGCAAATCATTGTTTTACTACGGAGTAGTTGCATCATCATGCAATACCGTTTACGCAATACTAATAAGCCTCGCGTATTCCTGATAATCCACACACCTGTTGTTATTTTATTGAGAGGCCTCTTCAGTTTCGAGCAAATCACCACAACCACACGGATAATAAAACTCTCAACGGCCAATCGGTCTTGGCACCTAAAAAAAGCTTAGCTCCGCCACCATCGATCATCACCAACGCTATCATCCGCGCGTACGTGTACTTTCTGGCCATACGCCCGACCACTGTCGCAGAGCCTGTCGATGAATTGCCAAGATGAAAAAATCAACCAAGAGGTCACATGTCAGGTTAGTAGGTTACAGAGGCTTTTTTCCCCCTTGTTAGATATTTTGTCAGTCGTCACAACAAACAAAACTCCTCCCTCCCCCGCCCCCCAAAAGAAACCCACCTGCGGTGCAATCTTTTCCACTCGACGCATTAAAGAAAAATGACTCGACCCAAACAGCAGACGCCATCTTGCGTCATTGCCTCTGCGTTGAACCATCAGCACAAATCCTGCATCAAATACACGCTGAGCAACGTGGTCCAAACAGCTACAGCCTCAAATGATTGGCGTGTACGGAGTACTCTACGGATTACTCCGTACTACTCCGTATCTTGACACCGATCCAATCATCTCTCTAGTTACAGGATGGCTTATCATCAAAGCTTTTGGCAGCGTCATCAGTTTCTTTCGCTCAACTTTTATCTTAACCGTTTTTTTATTTTATTTTTGCGGGAAAAAAAAAGATTGTATCGACAGAGAGGGCGGGCGGGAGGGGGGATGGCACGTTGCAAGTGACGCCCACCTAAAAGACAGTGAGACCTGCCTCTTTCATGACACAACTCGGCACTTGTTGACAAGGCATCTCGCGTCGTACACAGTCAAAAGCCCAAGTAAGGTTTTCTCTCTCTGTCTGTAACCACGGCATGGCCATATTAATGGCCTCGCAATATGCAGCCCATGGTGCCGATACGAGGTCTTCCGGTCCTCATTACAGCCACCCAACGGCGCGCTCCCTCAGCCTCGTCCTCTTTCACCAAACCACAGAGGCTTTTTCCATTACGCCACAGTCAGCCGGCCCGCTTGTCATTCTCGCATACCCACTTTACCGTCTTCATTCATGTAATATTTACGGGACACACTGATTTTTATTTTTATCCCGCGCCAAGTCTTGTATAAAAAATCCTCCGACAACTTCCGCCGATTTCTTTTTCGTCCTCTGTCCGCTTCGTGCTTTCAATCACCTTTTGAAACCTTGTACTCGGTAGTTTTTCAAAACACCGTTTCGTTTGCGACAATCTGGCTGGTAGGTAGTCGCACGCCTACAGCCAACCTAGTTTACTGGGTACCTACTTATTACGGGTATAACGTTTTACCACGCTGCACAATAACATGCATTGTATCCGTAGTAAGGTAACCAACACGCAAGCAACCCGTTCGCCATCGAGATGCCGCATTCCTTTCAAACAAGGCTCGCTCGCCGCTTTTCTTTTTACCCCAGCCTCACTGGAACACCATCCTTGGAATGGCCCACGCGTCCTTCTTGATTGCCCGTTTGCCAATTACACGACCGAGACCCGACCAAAGCCTTTTGCGCGCGCGCCCTCATCCAACCCACGTGGGTGTGAGGATAACCCGGCCCTTGGACATTGGCTCATCTCCGCCCCATGCTTCTTCCAGGGGTCGTCGACACACCTAAATATCCACCTAATAAGGCTCCCCTGTTTTCTGCAATTTTAAACGTTCTGGTAATTATTCGTAGCAAACAAAAATTATCCAGACTTACCAGTATGGGTATCGTTTGCCACTTCTACCAGTAATTCTACCACGTCGGCACAGTAAAAGAGCCATCGCCATCGGTCCCCGTTCATCGTGCGTTTTCCCTTGCCGGCTTGGCATCGTCGGCCCTCGTCTGCCGACATTGCGGGAAGCAAGGCCGTATATTATATATGGATGCACAGGCCAGTCTCTCTGAATTGTCAGTTTTGTATCCCAACATTACAAGTCAATACAGACCTCAATGGTGGCGTCCTGAATCATCCTTGCTGGCTTCTCGCGAGTCTGCACACAATGACACAGCAAAAACGGTATCCCATCATTCTTCTGGAACGTCTTTCTTTACTTATTTATTTATTTGCTCTTGCATTCTACTTCTTCTTGTAGCATATCTTCATCTCTAAATTCTCTCCATCTACGCCTCGATATTCTCAAACACAAACGTAGGGTTGCCAGGCACCGCATTTTCGGCGAGCACATTGTTAATCTCCACCGTCTTGCCATCCAGGAGGCTCGTTCCCTTCTTGCCGCCCTCTTCCACAGCCAGGAGCTCAAGGTCTGCCAGGACGGCACCGCGCTTCAAGCTCGGCACCATCTGCAGGAGCGTCTGCTTCTCGTCAAACGCGAGCTTCTGCTCCAGCACCACCGACGCGGGCTCGCCCATCGTCAGGCGACGTTTGAGCGCCTGCACAAACGGCATCGCCTTCTTCATCTCGCCCATTTTGCCAATCTTCCCATTTAGCTCCTTGTCGTTGACCGAGTTGGTCGTCGGGTCCCACATCTCCTTGAGGAGCTCCAGGTACTTCGCTTGCCACGCCGGGAACGTCTCCGACAAGTAAATCGTGAGCTTCTTGGGCTTCTTGGGGTCAAATGCCGTTTCCTTGCCCTTGAGCTTCTTCTTCAGCTGCTGACCCTCGGCCGAATTGACGTTGGATGCCGTGTTGCGTACGTACTCGCGCTTGGCCGACAGCGCAGCGTCAACTTCGTCCACCTCTGGGAATGTCGCGTACTGGATCGACTTGTCCTTTTTGAGCACCTCGAGCCAAATGTACTCAGCCCAGTGAGGCGCGACGACGGCCAGAAGAAGAGCCTGCAGCTCAATGTAACGCAGGACCGTCTGCTTGTGCATCTTGATATTGGCGGCCGCGCAGGCCTCGCGGTAAAAATCTCTCGCCGTCACCAGCTCGTATAGTCCAGCCTTGAGGGCAAGCTTGAAGTTGGTATCCTTGTACTGCTGAACTGACTCGCGTGCAAGGGCATTCATGTCGTTGATGAAGAGAGCATCCTGGAAGTCGTTGACTTCACCTTCACGAAGGCCAGCCTCGGCGTTGCTCATCTCCTCGCACCACTCGCGGAGGTTGTACAGACGCAGAATGTTGTTGTCTGCCACGTCCTCTTCCAAGTTGCAGTCACCAATACCGTCACCAGCGTCAGCCATGGCAATACGCGAAGCGTCACTGCCAAACTTGGTCACAAGCTCCTGGAGGGTAAGGAAGTTGCCGGTACTCTTGGACATCTTTTCACCGTTCAAAGTCAAGTGGCCATTGACACGGATACCACGGGGCCAGTACTCCTGTGGGAACATGGCCAAGTGGATGTAGAGGAAAAAGGTCAAGTGGTTGGGCAGGAGATCCTTGCCAGAAACACGCATGTCGAGAGGGTAAAAGTACTCAAACTCACGACGCATACTCTCAAGGTTTTCCCGCGAAATGTTGGACTCCTTGAGAACAGACTCGTCAAAGTCGCGGCGGCAGAAAATGTAGTCCCAGACATTGTCGGTCATCTGGTCAGCGGATATGCTAAACTTGCCAGGCTTGGTACCAAAAAGATCACTATGCAAAAAGTGGGCAACAGTGTAGTACGACATGTAAATAGTCGAGTCACTCAAACTTTCAACAATGAATTGAGGATCCCATGGGAGCTTGGTGCCGAGACCAAATGAGCGAGCGCAGGCCCATTGGTTGAGCCAGTCAAGGACGCCCTCGAGGGCGTTCTTAGTATCAGCCGAGAAGGAATCCAGGCCGTTTTCGACCCATCCGAGAGCAGTCTGCTTCCACTCCTCCTCACCATAGTCGAGGTACCACTGGTCCATAAGGGAGACAATGCAGTCGTCGCCAGATCGGGAAACAACCTTGCGCTCGGGCTCAGAGTAGGCAAAGGCCTGACCGGCCGCAATCATGTCGGCGCGGACTTTAGGCTTGGCGACTTCGACCTTTTCGCCCTTGTAAGCGCCAACCTTGATGATACCCTGATAGAAGCCCTCCTTGTACGCGAGCTCCTTGGCCTCCTCGAGCTGCTTGGTGTCCTTGGGGGACGCAATCTTGAGCTTCTTGACGAGGAAGGGGGCGCAGAGATCGCCGTATGAGGGGGTCTCGATGATGGGGAAGATTTCGAGCTCGGCCCACTCCTTCTGGATGCCGTAGTAGTCGGCCTTCTTGGCCAGGTCAGTGACCGTGGCAAAATCGTCAGGGCTGTCAGAGGGGACCGAAGTGACAACACCAGTACCCTTGGTGGGGAGTACGGTATCCATAGGCAGGACGCGGACGCCTTCCTTGTGAAGAGAGAGAGGGGCATCCACGAGAGTACCGACAAGGTCAGTTCCAACAATGTCCATGGCCTTTTCGATGACACCCTCCTGGGCAAAAACACCCTGGTAGGCCATGTTGCGGGCGGCACGCTCGGTTATCAGGTAGTAGTCGGTCTCGTTGACCTTGAAGATGCCGTAGTTGATCTTGGGGCCGACGAAGCAGCACGTCTGGCCGTACATGGTTTCGGGTCGTAGTGTGGCTGGCACGAGGAAGACACTGGCATTGGCGGGAAGGCCGCCGGCCTTGACCTTTTCGGTAGCCTTTCCGGACCACTCAAGGACCTTGAGTTTCAAGGCGGTATATTCTTGGGGGTTGACAGCCTCGCCCTCGGCGCGGTCGTGATCCATGCATGGCTGGCGATCCTTGATGGAATAAATGGTGTAGCGCTTGCCGAACTTGATCTTCTTGAGCTCGCGGAGGCGGTTCATCTGCCAACGGACAAAGGCATCGTAGTATGGATTGGCGTCGGTGGTGACAAAGGTTCTGCGCCAGTCGATGCGGCAGCCAAAATCGGTCAAGTCGCGGATGGTGAGGGGAGGGAAGTACTGAAGCCAGTGGCTCGAGTCGGCAAACTTGTGAATTTCGTCCAGGGGCACGCCAATGGACTTCATAATCTGAAACTGGTACTTGGCCTTGATAGTCTTGGCGTTGGCCTTGCCCTTGGTGGCCTTGAACTTGGTCGGGTCCTCCTTGACCTGCTTGACGGCGGGCTTGGGAGCCTCCTCCACAGCCTCCTCGGCCTCGGCGTTGTAGCCGGAAAAGTCGTCGCCAAACATTCCAATTTCCTTTACAAGCTTATCGGCGCACGCCTTGATGGGCATGCCGGTGCAGTGGAAGCCCATGGGGAAGAGAGCGCGCTTGCCCTGCATGCGGGCGACGCCGGCCGAGAACTCGACCTTGGAGACGGTGAGGGCGTGGCCGGCGTGCATGGTGCCGTTCATGTAGGGGTAGGCCGACGTGCCGAAGAATTTGGGGTATTTTTCTCGCAGCTCGCTCGCGGAAACGGAGTGAAGGGGAATCTCCTCAATGGTCGGCGCATCGGTGTGGAACACGCCATCTTCGGCCCATTTCTTCTGGTACTTCTTCTCAATGGCGATTAACGAATCTCTCTTCTCAGTCTGCGCCGTGTTAGAAGCTTATCACCCGCTGGATCGTCTCCGGTATTGAATATACGTACGCCTTTCAACTCCTTGGTCTTGGAAATTGCAAGACCGTCCATGGCCTTGGCAGTGTCGGCCATGCTTGCGAGTATGTGTTAAATGCAAAAAAAAAGACTTTTGGTGACTGCCTGGCTAGAGAAGTGCAGAGCAGCAGTTCTCGGCACAAATATATATACGATCCTTCTCTCGAGCCGGTCTCTTGTGACTCGCTCCGTCAGCACTGCTCCCAGTGCTTTGGTAAATCGGGCAGCGGGTGCGAGGCTCCTTGAAAGATTGTGACTCAACAAGGTGGGATGCTGCTGTCCTCGACTTTTGGAGGGGTGAAAACCAAAGTCGCGGGGCAAACGCCAGGGCGCTGTGGTGGCTGAACGTCTGTGGCGGTGCCGTTGATGTGGCGTAATTTTTCGACCGGCCTGTGGAGCTCGGCGCCGTCATTCGAGAAACGACATCATCGTCGCCAGCCCATGACTTGCTCCGCCGACATCAATCGTAGCACAATTCACATTCTGGACTACGACACATACGATGATTCCAACGCTAGTACGGAGAATGGCGCAGCCGGCCAAGCAAGCGGCAGTCAAGTCGGCGCAGGCCAGCAACTTTGTACGGACCAAAAAAGTTTGGCCGCCCAACTTCAAGGAGCTGAGCCAGCAGCAGCAGCTGCGCTTTGAGAAAAAGTACAAGCGCCGCGTCACGCTGGCCAGCCAAAGGCCGCGATGGGAAAAGGGCGTCAAGTACGCACAGCTGGCGACCATTGCGGGTGAGTTGTTGCGCTCTGATTGCGGCGTGAAGCTATGTAACGAAGCATCGCTGACTCTCTTGCTCCTAGCTGCTTTGGTGTGGCTCTTGTTCTACTCCGAATTTGAGTGGTGGGGCCAAAAGTATAAGCCATCTGAAGAGGTATGTATTTCGTTGACTTTGGTGAGATTAGAAGTCCTTGCTAACTTGATAGATTCGTCGGCGCGCGCAATACCTCTTTGGCGTCATGGACCCTGACAAACGCTACGAGCGGCGCAAAGACATGGTTGAGCCAGCCAGCGCCAGCCGCGCCAGCACTGACAACAAAGAGTCACCGTCAAAGTAACTTGTTCGATTTGTACGATACACCGACGAAGCATCTTGTACCAATTATTACTTGTATATACCCTGTCAAAATAACGTCCCTTTTTATGCATCTATCCCAGTAGGAGAAAAAAATAAAGTGCCATGCTGTCTCGTGAAGTGCTTTTTGCTTCGCCCATCATGTTCATCGCCCAGCCCAGCCAAAATTGCCGCCCATGCCAATACTCAGCCCCGATCCCAACCCCGCGCTCCGTCCCTCGTTGACCGGCCTCTTGGCCACCGTGCCCTGCGCCCTGACCCCGGCAACGATGCGATCCAGGCTCGTCTCGATGACGACGCCGCCAATAATCATCTCGGACAGCGCGGCGTGCAGCGTCTCAAAGTTGAAGATGAGGTCCAGCTCGCAGACATTCTCAAAGAGCTTGTCGAGCGCCTCGACGTAGACCTGAATCAGGTCGATGAGGGCCAGCGGCGACTCGGTCGACGTTGAGATGATGATAAAGTAGAGCGTCGCGTAGTTGCGGTAGGTGACGAGCGACGGCACGTCGTTTTGCTCCTCGGACGAGCCATGTGCCGTGCCCGAGGCCGCGAGGAGGGGCGGGAGGGGGAGGAAGTTGCAGGAGCTCGCGGGGCGGTTCGACACAAGGGTGAAGATTTCGGAAATGAGGCGCTGCTGGATGCTCGTGTCCTGGGAGAGAAGAAGTTAGTGCTTTCTTCCCATCTACCCATCGTGTCTTTGCGGTTCTGGTGCAGCGAAGGCACGGCTCACCAGCTGTGTGTAAAACTTGGTCAGCCGGGGCTGGCCCTGGCCGTTGAAGACCAGAAACGCATTAATCATGGTTCAAGGTCCAGCCTGGTCATATTCATGTTTCTTTGCAACCGTTTCTTCAAGGCTTTGCCGGCTTGCCGTGGTGGGGTGAGCACGGAAGCCAGACCCGCAAATGACGAGCTGCGAGCAGCTGCCAATATGCGCTCCGCAATTGGCCAACAATGTCTGCATAGCTTCCTGCCTGCAAGCTCTCGCTGCTTCTTCTTCTTCTTTTTTGTTCAACGCGGGGGAAGAAAACGCATCGCTTCTCGTGCAACCTGTCAACTGAGACAGCAAACAAGTTTTCGAACCCCTCATTACATTGTCTGCAAGAAGAACCCGTCTCTTCTTGTTGCAAAGGCTCCCGACAACCTGCACCTTTCTCACGCCTTCTCATCGGGACCGTTCCGTCATGTCTCGCGCCAGCCTCGCCCAAGCCTCGCGGCTCGCTTCACAAACTCTCTCAAGGTCCGCGGCGCCTTCGTCCCGTGCCGCTCTCCGCCCTTTCCCGGGGTGTCTCTCCCACAGTGTCGCTGCCTTGCGCCAAGTACCCAGCGGCCAGCGACACCTCTCGCTGTCGACGCCGCTCCGCAAGGGTATCATGCCTGACACCGATTCACCGGTCAAGGGGCCGCTCGTCTCGCCCGAGCCCACGTACGGCGCCGTTGAACTCACTGAAGCCGACTACCACGAAATTGCCGACGCGTATCTTGAAGGCGTGCTCACGCGGTTTGAAGCGCTGCAGGATGTGCGGGAAGACATTGACATTGAGTTTGCTGTTTGTCCCCCCCCCCTTCCTTCGTGCGCCCCCAACTACAGCACACACCCTTTCCATAGCTAACACCGCTGCTTTTTGCAAATACAGTCTGGCGTCATGACGATTACACACTCGGACAAGGGCACGTACGTAATCAACAAGCAGCCACCCAACAAGCAAATATGGCTGTCGTCGCCCCTCTCCGGGCCCAAGCGCTATGACTGGTGCGTCGTCGGCGAGGGCCAGGCCGACAAGGAGGGCACCGGCCAGGGACTCTGGATCTACGGCCGCGACGGAAGCAGCTTGAATGACCTTATACTCGAGGAGCTGGGCGTGGACGTGTCGACGGTCGTTTCGAGCTAGGCAGACGTCCCTCGAGCCGGGCCGGCCGCTTCACTGAAACAAAGACTGTCCAAAGATAAGAGTCTTTTGTATGTATTATTGTAGCTCAGCATCATGCGCAATGTATCATAGTATTTTTCAATAGCTCAGCAACAGAAACAGAGAGTTGCTCCCTCTTGTTTACATGTATAGTACAAGAATTTTGATGTGCAAGGCCTTTGGCATTCAGTCGTTCTTCTATTGCACCCCAATTGTAGTATTTTCATTCCAAACGCCAATGTATTATACAAGTCCATGGACGAGCCATCTGCCGCAAATCACCGCAAACACAGTCCCATTGATTTATTCAGCATCGCCACTGTCGCATCGTAGTGCTCAAACGCATGTTCGTGTCGCTCCCTTTCGCTGGCCCTAAAATTCCCCAACTCCCGCCGTCAGCTTTTTCTCCTCTTTCTCACACCCGGGATCAGGTGCCCGTCCGACTCACGACTTCTTGTTCCAAATCACCGCCCTTCGCCAGCGCCTCGTCGGCGCCGCCCGCTCGCTGTGCATCCGCACCAGGTTTCGCAGGATGCGGTGCTCCAGGCCGCTTTGCCGTCCCGCAGCCGACAGGAACCAGAGCGTGCGCTTGATGGCTTCCGCGTCCCAGCCGGTCGTCTTCGTCGTCGTAGTAGTAGTCGTCGTCGGTACAGTCGCAGTCGCAGGCGCAGTCGCTGCCGGACGTTCACGAAAGGCGAGCCGGATCTGATCGCGCACAATGTAGCGCGCGGGGATCGAGTAATGCACGCCGCGCAAAAGGCCCTTGTACAGGTGTCTGTACGCGTGCAGGACCTCTTGACGGCTGGCCATGGTAGACTTTTCCGTCGAGGCTGCTTTGAGAATACAGAGTTGGGAAAGTGGAAGCTTTAGCGAAAGGGTCCGCTCATGGTTGGCAGAGGGCAGTGGGGGCAGTGGGGGCACGGACTGTCGTCACTTGCAGATCCGCGTCCGCTACTACAGGCACGTACGAGCTTAAAATTTCCCGGATAATGTGTCTTATCAATCAAGGTAGCGGCGAAGCCGGTTGTCAAGTAAGTCCCATTCAAATTTTCATATCCTAGAATCAAGCCACCGCAAGGTCGTGTGACCTAGCGTGTCCCGTCCTGTATAATAGCAGCGTACCGGTGCTTGCCAAAGCCAAGCTGCGCTTTCTGATGCTGCCATTAATGCCGGGTTGCAACGCTCCATCTATATGCAAGGCTGTAGAGCTCGAAATCCAAATGCAAGCATCTACGTTCTAGTTTCCGTTTCCGCTACCGCTCCTAGCGCTGTTGTCTTGCTGTCCAATTTGTGTATAGCGTCCATGACTGCTGAGACCACTACGGCCGCTGCCACGGCTTTCTGAACGGCCACGTACTACTCTGTTGAGCCAGGCGCCGACACTGCGGTCCTCGCCACCGCTAGTTTGCATCTGTGATTTTATGTTTTCGTCATCGTCATCGTCAATGACCAAGGTGGGTAGGTCCGCGCCACTAAATGGAGAGCCAGCGCGCATCAGAGAAGCCGACTCGTCTTGAACAGAAGAGGCGCCATGGACGGTACTAGCGTCCCCAAATATGGAATCCATTTCTTCAAGGCGAACTCCGCAAGTCTCTGGGTATGTAAAGTAGACTGCGAGGGTAAGTATTGATAATCAAAAGCGACACGATTGCACTCACCAACGACAAAACTTATGACGCAAAAGAGTGCGTGGATGAGGTACAGGCGCCATTTGATCCATTCTTGCAGAATAGGAGTCATCTCACCAACCAGCCAGTTGAATGCCCAGTTTGTAGCAGTGGATAGACTGGCGCCTTTTGATCGAATACTGAGGGGAAGAATCTCGGGAGGGTACAGCCAGGGAATCGGACCCCACGAGTAACCGAAAGCGGCATTGTAGATCATGACGAACAAAACAACCATCTGAGGGGTGCGCTTGACGTCCAAGAAGATAAAGTAGGAAATGAGCGAGAGAGAAATAGCCATCATGACGGCGCCAGAGAGTAGGATAGGGCGGCGACCCCATCGGTCCACCAAATACCACGGGGGAATCGTCGAGAGAAAGTAGGTTATGCCGTTCAGACCTGTCATGAGGATAGCGTCGTGACCGACCCACCCAGCCGATTCAAACACATAGGGTGCGTAGTAAGAGATGACATTGATGCCATTGAGCTGCGCAAGAGCCTGGGCGGACATGGCAATAAGAACGCGAGTGCGGTATCGTCGAAACATGTCGGCATAGGTGCGCTCGCCCTCTTGGCGTTGCAACAAGACGGACATTTTTATCTCCTTGTATTCGTCGCGGGCCTTGACGCTGTGGACATCGCCAGCACCGTACAGGTTGGCAATGACAACCATGCCTTCTTCGTCTTGATCGGTATCTAGGAGCCATCTACGATGGGTTAGCAGGGACAATACGAGCGGCAGCACAGTGACGGACCTGGGAGACTCCACAATGATCAGACTACCAAGAGCGAGCAAGGCACCCATGACACACTGCATGAGCAAGGGGATACGCCATGACAAGTTATTCTTGATGAAGCCACAGCCATAATCAACCCAAACGGAGGTGGTATAGCCGATAATGTTGCCGGAGAATTCGATGCAGGCGAGCTTGCCTCGGTTGTGTGGGGGCGAGATTTCGGATTGATAGACGGGTACAATGGTGGAGAGCATACCGACACCAAGACCGGCAATGATACGACCGAGCATCATCATGGCCATGGTGGTGGCTAGAGTTTGGAGAGCACCGCCCACGAAGAAGATGCAGGAGCCATAAAGAATAGTTCGTCTGCGGCCAATGACATCACCGAGGCGGCCGACAATTAGAGAGGATATAAAGGCGCCGATCTCTAGAATGGCAACCATGGTCCCAACGGCTGCTTTTGAGGGGTGGCCAAAGTAATCGATAAAGTACGGGCCGCTGGGTACGGATTAGCCGAGGCAATGGGAGCACATTGCTTCGTGGGTTGAACGTACGTGATGATGCCAGACATGACACCTTGGTCATAGCCAAAAAGAAATACGCCAAGTGAGACGAAAATGCTGGTAAAATATCTAGATATAAGAGAAACCCATCAGTATTCAGCGTCGAGGTCGGGAACATGGGACATGACGTACAAGAGGGGCTTGCCCGTCAGGCCGTGAAGGCCACCGGTTCGGCCTGCCATGATGGAGCCGATGCAGCGTTCGACACGAGTGGGACGCCGTGGAGGCGGGTTGGGGATACGGATCGCCTCCTTGTCAATGTGGTGGTAGTGGCTGGATGAGGAGCGATGTCGACTGTGCGGCGAGGGCGTGCGGATGCGGACCTTTTTAGAGCCGCGATCGGGACGTTGGCGGTGCTTGGGGACGGCGGCGAGGAGCTCAGCCTCGATGTCGTCGGGGAGCTGGAGCCGGACGGGGTCGTGGAGGTCGTCGTAGCGATCGCCTATGTCGCCGGTGTCGGTCCAGGACGACTCGGAGTCGGAGGACGGGGGGCGGATGTGGCCGGCGACAGGACGGGTATCGGCGGAAGATGAGAGTCGGGACGGCGGATGATGGCGATGGTTGTGGTGGGAGGCGTCGTCGTTCTGGCGCGGCTGGATGGTGCGCAGAGGTATGTTGGAAGGGAGACGGCTGCCCTTGTGTGGAGGAATTTTGAGAGATCGGGGCTGTCTCGCAGCAGCGCCCACCTGCAGTGTAGAACTAGGAGGAGAGCTCGACGCTTAAAAGTATAAAAATCACCGGGGAGGGCCGGGCGGGCGGAGAGTAGTGGGCTGTTCAGAGACGGTAGTATGCGCGTGCAGCCAAGGCCGAGCCAAGCGGAATGCAGGCCAAGTTGAACAGCAAGACGGGAACAAAAGTCTGCTGATACTGTCGGCTGTAAATATCGAGGTGCGTCAGGTTGTATTATGTTGCCTGAGTCTTGGTGTGGAGGACGGGACTGGTGCAGATTGAGACAGGACAGGGGGGCGGCATGCAGATGACCAGCGTGGAGGTCTGGTGGAGGTCTGGAAGGGGCATCAAGAGTCCTGCCAGCTCAATAGACAAGATTAGGCGTGACAAGGGTTGGGCCGGGATGCAGATGAGGCAGCGTCGAGAAGGTCGCGGGATGATGAAGCAGCGCGGGTGATGGTCCAGTATAGGTCAAGTCCGTGCTGAGGTGTGGTGCCTGGCACAAAATGCAGAAAATGGCAGCGCAGTCGCGTGGGAGTTTGACGGCCAGGACCCAAGACGGGACCAAAAAAGGAGACGATGGACGAGCGGGAATGCGATGAGACGTGGGGTGTGGAGGTTTGTTGCAACGTCGGCAGCGGGCTTAATAAAAGGTGGGCATGTCAGTGTGTTGTTGTTGGCGGGCGATGAATGAGGGACCAAGAGAGAGAAGCGAATGTAGCCGACAAACGACGAGTTGGCATGTCCAAGATGAAGGAAAAGACGCGAGCGAGATGGCAGCAGGTGGTAGGTAGCAGGATGGCAGCGGGAAGGCCAGCTGGAACTTGGCGAGGCAATGGGGCTTGGCTTCGGGCGGCACGGATCAAAAGTTGCCAGAATTTTGATACAGTTATAAACGGGTGCGACTGACTAGGTGTGTTACGTATGGGAGGGAACGCCTCTGACGCGAATAATATACCAGTCATAACGCGGAATCAAATAGGGGCTTATCATTTTGAGCATTGAAACCCGTATCTTGTCATGATTGGCAACGCCAAGGCAATGTCTCCAAGGCATCAGCCTCACAAGTCATCCGTTTGGTGGCTATGACTGTGGCTTTCTTGCATTTCTTGAGCTGAGGGTTGATTTAAAGCTCCTCGCTTGTCTGCTTCCAGTGGTCTCTACCAATCCACAGCGGTCCACATCCCCCCTTCAGTGACGTAGCGACCCACTGAGTCTGGTAACAGTTTTTGCCCTTCTGCAAAACGCCTTCTCCCAACGCGAATTCAACACAAAGCACCCTCGGATGTTGCGTCTGATGACTGCATTGTCTCTCTACGATCCATCTTCTCAGCTACCAACCCAATGATATCCGTTGTGGAAGATGGCTCCCAGACTACAAATCAGACAGACGCAACTTGTTCCCAGCCAAGCCAAACAATGAAATACATCCTTCATGTTCGCCTGGATGAGTAGCCATTCTTGAAACCACAGTTTTCTCGGGCCTTTTTTCTTTGGTTAATGCTGCGAATAGGGCTTTCAGTAACCCGCTCTGCATCGAGGATGCCTGCGTGCAACCCAAATGTTTGCTTCCTGCTTTGCTTCCCGCTTTGCTTCCCCACCACCAGATCAAAGTACAAGACCGAAAGAACGACTAGCAGTATCAAGGGCTTGGCAACAGCGACTATTTATTCTTGGGACAAGAATTACTGTAATCAATCTAATCTCATCGCTTCCCCAGCAACTTCTTGATCGGCCCCCAAAGCTCAACGCTGTACTTGTCCAACCCTAACCTGGTAACGGCCGAGGCGTGGGTTACAACCAACCGACCAGAGGCCAAGAATTATCAAAACGATTCACTTTGGCGGACAACTTGTGACATTCGCCAAGTCTCTTTGTCATGTGAGATGCGACGAAAATCTCGTGTCGCCCAGCCGACTACTGCCTGCTCCGTCATGCAAGGCAAGCCGAATGACACGCAAAAGCAACTTGTGTCGGCTTCCGAGCATCCTGACCGTACAAGAGGTGTCAACGACCTTTCAAGATATGCGTACCTATGAGTACTTTTCCTCAAACCATGTTCTCACATCCGTCACATTACACGACAGTGTCTTCCAATGTAGTCGAGTCAAACACATTGCAGAAAACACAGGTAATACAAAACAAGAAGAATGAAAACACTGTTTTTACTCCCGTCCAAGCATAGATCACTTGTTGCCTACCGACTGTCTGTGTGCAACGCTGACAGAGAAACGCCTTCCGTGCACAGAATGTATGGCTGGCAATCATCGCCCTCGTGAGGCTGATTGCTCATGAGCTACAGTGTCGATTACCGCCAGGCTGGATCGTGTTGCCAGGCGTCAAACAAGTACTCCCTGTGGTCCTACCAAAAGTGACCCGTTTGCCTCTTCATCAACATTCTGGCCGAACCACTTTGAGCCACAGAGGGAGGGGGGGTGCGAGTGTGCTTCAAAACGGTGCAACCAGGGCGAATCGGCAACGCTGCCGCACTTCTCCACGGCCACAATGAAGCTCAAACTACCCTTACCCACGAGCAGGTATAAGTTATTGTGTTTCCGATTATAACACCCCCTCAGGGCGCGTTGCTCAAGGCGCGGTAGGTTCTTGTGCTTCTGCAGCCGGGCTGTGTATAAAACCTTGTCGTAGAACCTCCATCCGATCCGAGCTTTTGTCCCCCAACACCAGCCAGCCAACATACTCTTCGCCCACTTACACACATCCCCCTTCGGCGCGATGGCGTCCTCGGTATATGGTGGCTATAGTCGTATCGAGCTGCTTCTTGCACAAGTCAAGGCAGAGTTTACGGGGCAGCAGTTGGAGCAGGTGGATGATTGGCAGCACCAATGTAAGCTCAGCCAAGATACCTGGTCGTGGAAGAACCGTTCTGATACCTAGGGCACCCGTCCTTGACAGTCGAGTTGCAGCTCGGTGAGCTACAGTCCTTGAGACACACGCTCAACTTTTTGCAGCGCAAGCATAAGACTGAGACGGCAGAGTAGGTGCCGCTAACGAGCCATTTCATTGACAGAAAAGGAAATAAGTCAAAGGCGCATGGAACAAGTCGAACTGATTTGCTTTGCAGGTACCGGAGTAAACTTCGCAATTACGAGGAAACCATTCTTTCCCTCGAAACAAGACTAGCTTCCCGGAGCAGCATCACGTCTACCGATGTCAAGCGTGATAGCGGCTCGTCCCCTGATGATCAGCAGCTCCCCGACGCGGAGCAAGGCAACGACAGGGCAACCCCCGAGCATGCTGCGACGACGGTGACGACACCTACGACGCACTGGGCCGACTTGCCGCCCGAAATCGTGCCGGGCGAGTACAAGCTCACGGGCAGCGACTGGTACGCCCTCTTCAACCCCCGCATATCACAGCGACTCAAGATGGCGCACCGGTACACGATCCCGCACGACGGCGCCGTGTGCTGTGTGCGTTTCAGCCGCGACAACCGCTACCTGGCGACGGCGAGCCGGCAGACCGTCAAGGTCTTTGACGCGGAGACGGGTACGCTCTCGGTCACGCTGGAAGAACGCCACGATGCCACGGGCGAGTCTCTAATCCGCACCCTCTGTTTCAGCCCAGACGACAAGTTTCTCGCCACGGGGTCGGAAGACAAGATGATTCGAGTGAGTAGCTCTGATGTGGTTATGACATGAACAAAAATTCGGCGGAGAAACTGACTTGTCATTTGTTTCTTGTTTTCTTCATCGCAGGTGTGGGAAGTTGCGTCGCGAAAGATTCGCAGATTCCTGTCCGAGCACACCGCCGAGGTGTACACGGTCGAGTGCGCCTCGGACAACCGATCGCTCGTGTCGGGCAGCCGCGACGGCACCGTCAAGGTATGGCACGTCAACCGGTCCAAGGCGCGCTACACGCTCGTCTCGCCCGACGGCATCTCGTCCGTCTCCGTCTCCGCCGACATGGCCTACGTCATTGCCAGCTGCCACGACGCCAGCATCCACGTCTGGAGCATGCAGACCGGCCAGCGCATCGCCGTGCTCTCCGGGCCCGCCGGCCACACCGACTCGGCCTACTGCCTGACGTTTCTGCCCACGACCGCCGCGTCCTTTGCGAGCGGCAGCCTCGACCGCACCGTCAAGGTCTGGAAGCTGCGCGCGCTGCTCGGCGGGAGCCGCCGCGCGTCGAGCGTGGCGCACCACAACGAGCACGCGAGGACGCTGTACGGACACGTCCAGACGCTGCACGGGCACACGGATTATGTCGTGTCAATTGGCGCCACGCCGGATGCTTGCTGGATCTTGTCGGGCTCAAAGGACCGGTCGTGTCGGGTCTGGGACGCGTTTACCGGCGAGTTGCAGCTGGTGATTCATGCACATAGCAACACGGTGCTGTCTGTGGCAGCGTCGAATCAGTTGTTTGCGACTGGGGGAGGTGACAATACTGTACGGGTCTGGTCTTACAGTCCCTTTGTATCTTATTGAATTATCCCGATTTCGGAGAGCGAATGGCCTTTAAAAATTGTACATTATAATACCATCGCTGCAAATTAAGCCGCAGGAATTGCTTTGCGTGACGAGCTACTAAACTTGAGATTACTGAGCAATGCAAGGTTGTGGCTTTATTTATATACTTTAATTTGGCTATTAATATGGTCTCTTATCATTTCATTTTGCATTAAATACGCGCGGTTTATTTATTTCATGTTCTTAGAATATAGACATGTGACGAGCGTAAATCGACGGGTCTCTTCTTTAACCGGCCCGCCATCACCACTCCACCACACCAACCCCCGATCTTCAACCTCCATCACCCCAATCTTCGACGACATGTCATCGCCAACGCCACGCTCCCTTCAATAAACCCCCCCCCCCCCCCCCCCCCCCCCCCCCCCCCCCCCATCGCCCTCTCCCAGCATCCATCCCACCAATGGCCCTGCGCTTCGCCGGCAAGCACGCCGCCGTCGTCGGCGCCACCGGCGTCATCGGCTCCCACGTCGCCGCCGCCTTTGCGCGTCACGGCGCCGCCGTCACGCTCCTCGGCCGAAGCGCCCTCACCCAGCGCGCTCGTCTCGAAGCTCATCTCCCCGCGCCTGCGCCCGCAAATCCCACCATCTCGTCGTCGTCGTCGTCGTCGTCGTCGCCACGCGCACATCACTTTCTCAAGCTCGACGTCTCGGACGCGGCTAGCATCAAGGACGTCTTTGCGGGACGCGGAGAACAATCGGCGGCGGCGGTGGTCGGTCCGGTCGACGTGCTGGTTAATTGCGCGGGCATCTCGCAGACGACGTTTTTGAAGCGCACGCCCGACGAGGAGCTGGCGAGGATCGTGGACACGAATTTGCTGGCGACGATGCTGGTTTGCAAGCATGCAAGGATGCAGCCCCACGGTCGGTTTTTTTTTTCATCCCCGTCGTTTCCTGCAAGGGATGATGATGTGTGTGTGTATTGATTGAAATCTCTGAGCTAATCCGTACGTTCTTTTTGGGGGGGGGATATATTAGGCTGCATCATCAATGTCTCCAGCCTCATGGCCACACATGGCGGTTTTGGCGCCAGCGCGTACGCTGCTTCCAAAGCTGGCCTCATAGGTACGTGTTTCACATGTCATCTTCGTAACGAGAACTAGGGGGGGAAAGGCATTTAAACAAAAATATCATTCGTATTCGTTTTGATATGTATTTGTGGTCATTGTACCCTGTTTCTGTTTCCCCGCGATTCTTGCGTGATGTTGTATAGATGGCTCATGTGGGAAAAAATAGGAAAAGAAAGACAAAGTCCCCTGTGATCGAATGCTAACGTTGGAATAATAGGTTTCACAAGAGCGCTCTGTCGCGAACTGGCGCCGAGATCTATCCGTGTAAATGCGTTGCTGCCGGGCTGGGTCGACAGCGACATGTGGCAAAGTAAGTCATCCATGTTCCCTTTCCATCCCTGCCTGGCACATGTTCCGTTGGCCTCGCGCCTCATTCTTTCTTGCTTTTGTTTCCTTTCCTCATCATGTCGTTTCCAAATGCAGTCCCTTCCTTCACCCTCTGCTAATATACAAATCATGGTATCGTGCTTGCAGATCTCAAACCAGAACTCCAACAAGCATTTCTAAAAGACACTCCGCTCGGCAGGGTCGCGGATCCGGACGAGGTGGCCGATGCGGCCATTTTTCTCGCCGCCAACCAGTTCGCAAATAACTGCATCCTGAACCTCGATGGCGGTCTGAGCGCTGCATAAAACGCTTAAAAAACGCACGCGACGCGGCACCTGTAAAAGCGAAGAGGAACATAGATATCGGCAGAGCACGGGCGGGCTCAGTCATCAATGACAATCGCGCCGCCAGCATCCTCCACCAATACGACGTCGTCTTCTTGTCCTGTGCCAGCAATCCTGACCTTTTTCGAGGGCTGCCACTCGCCGTCATCATTTGGTCGCTTCACACCCTTGGGGCCTTCGACATGGACAGTGCCATTTGTCGTGCTGGTGCCGTTCGTCTCCGGTGAGACAGCTTTCTTTGGCTTCCTTGGAATATCAAACTTGCCCTCGAGTACGGCTTTGTAAGGCTTCTCTGTTGCGTCGACTGCCCTGTAAAGCAGATTAGCAGATGTATATTACACGTATCACAAATGTATGGTTACCTTTCCTCAATATCGAGAACAATGTTGACCAGCGTATCCTCGTCAGAGTCGTCCATGATGGTCAGAAAACTTCCATTGCGAATGCCTAGCTCCGTAAGCTTCCTTGACAAGTTGTCCGTCTCGTCAAAGTCGTAGAGAATGCCGACATCGTTGTTTACAGAGATTTCCCGGTCTCCAAGGCCCAGGTCCTCTTTGAGATAGCCCTCGACAACATCACCCAGCGTGGCTCGTGATAGGTCGACAATGACGCTAGTGTTGAAGACACCACACACTGGACACTCGGGGTTCGGTGGACGTGACCTGTCAGGTGCAAGAAGTCGCGCTGGAGCAAAAGGCGTCAGAAAGACCTCCTTTGCCTGGTCGTATTCCCCCTTCAAAACTTTGAACGACTCCAGCACACAGAGTCCCGCGACTATGGCGTTGGTGGTTGCAATGGCGGGGATAATGTTGCCCGCCATCTGTTTGACGTCAAACCTTGACTTTCTCTCAATTCCAAACACTGTCGAGCGTATATTTGCGCTAGCAGTGACAAAGTCCAAAGTATCAATATCGTCCTTGTCAAACGCGATGATGGGTTCCAGGTCGGACGGTCCCTGGGCCTTGTTGAGTTTGATCGCGCGCTTGCTCAATCGCTCCAGACTGTCATTCAACACGGCCAGGTTTTCCTCAAGTGTCCAAATTTTTTGATCGTCGGCAAGTAAGGTGTCTGTTGATGCGATTGCGTCGCCTGCGTCGCTCAGTACTTTGGCGTAATCGAGGGCTACAGGCGGTGTTCTGGATTTCCACATTTCTTGCACAGAACGTAGTCGTTCAATGTCGGCATTAAAAACTTTGTCAAACAGCATCTTGGGGAATTCGGGCGTTCCGACGGCGGCGCGAATCTTCTTGAGCGCCTCTGACTCTCTCTTCAGCTCCTCGATTTCCTTGGCTGCAATTTGATTAGCTACTGAACCAAGTGAAGCAAGGCTTTGGCTTACCATTCTCGGCATCCTCGGAGTGATCAAAAGCAGCTTGGTCTTCACTAGCACCGAATATCTCACTGTAAGTAGTTAGCAGGTGATTTTCAAGGGCCAGTGAGTTTGTACTCACTTTAGCAGATAGCTTTTACCCCACACGATGCAGTGAATGGGTTGACTTGGTGTGCTTCGAATTGTGCAGACAGGAAATGATTTGGGCGTCTCTTTGGGCGTGCAGTCGTAGCATGCTGTGACGCCCTTCTTGATGACCTGAGTCTGTCCATTAAATCCCGTCGTGCCACTCTCAATCAGTGGGACGCTGGCAGCCAGGCACATTTTGTTGACATGGCGACGCGCTTCTAAATTATCCAGGGCGTTGAAAACAACGGTAAAATCGCGGAACCATGCGACAGTGAATTGATCATCTTTGATATTCGCGTGGTACGCGACAATTCGTACGTTTGGGTTAAACCGCTCGGCCGCTTCCTTCGCCACCAGGGCTTTGGACTTTTTGATGTGTTCTTGGCGGAAAAGGAATTGGCGGTTCAAGTTCGAGAGATCGATAGTATCGAGGTCGACAATGTAGATTTGACCAAAGCCCATGAGAACCAGGTCCTTAAGAAGCTCGCACCCAATGCCTCCAGCTCCAACCATGAGAACGCGTGACTGTTGCATGCGACGTTAGCCGTCAATTTTTCTCGAGAAGAGGAGTCGCAGACGGTAGCAGATTCCGGCCTCGCCTGGTGCGATGGCTGCAATATATGGAATTGCCTTACCTGTTTGACTTTTGAGTTGAGCGATGTACCCAGGGATTGCTGGTTGTAGCTCTCTCTGGTGAGCTTGGCGATCGGTCTCGTCTGCGCCGCTTGCGCCCCAGGGTTCGGACGCGGCTGTGTAACCGGCGGCCCTTGCTCATCTTCTCCGGATGCTTTGGGTTCCGCCTCCATCTGTTGCGCCGTCGGTGTGGGCTGCTGGGCTGGCTGCTCAACGATAGGTGAAGCGTGCGACTGACCAGTCTTGTGCAGTTCAGACGCCGACGCGGCAGGCGCGGGCGCGGTCGCCTCTGTGCTCGAAACTGCTTCCATGACGCTTCGTGAGGTATGTCTGTTGGAGGTTTTGGAGAAATTGAGTCGGTGCGAGACAAGAGACAAGATAAGACCCGTCTCCGTCACACAGTCATCAACGTGTTTGGCCGCACTGCAATGTTGGAGAGGCGTCCGAGTGCACGGCGCAGGCGAGTTGGCAGTGTACGATGCTGTACGAGGACCACTTTCGTACGAGAATCACTAGGTAATTCACATCAAGCAATGTATGGATCCACACCAGCGCGCCCCTCCAATCGGATAACGAGCTGAGATTCCCGCTCGCAGGTGATTGGTTGTGGGGCCAGATGAGCTGCAACAGCACGCAGGCGGTGCCACTGTGCACAGCGTGCATCTGACGAAAATCATGTATTTAATGTAGACTGGTGTAAATGGAGTGACAGGGTTTTTGGGCATTCGTAGTTTCAGTTCGTCATCAAGAATAGTCGCTCATGACCAGCTGTCTGCGTGAATGTCAGTGCTTCCGTTTGCTGGCAGCCTGGGAGGTGGCAACCTTAGCGGGTCCTCGGCCTCGAAACCTTTTCCATGTGCCTGACTATGCATGTCACACTCTCGATTTTCTAGCCATCAAAGTTGACAAACAGGGACATCCTTCAAATTCACAGGCATCTCCGCACAAGGAGCATTCAAGATGTCGGATGATGAAGCAGACCCTGAGCTTCTGGAGCTCCTGCGCGCACATCTGCAGGGTAAGCTCCAGATTGAGCAAGACCCCGAGACTGGTGTCCTACAAGGAGTTGAATACGTCTACGACAATGGCATCGATGTGGCGATTGACATGCGAGCGTCCAAAAATGCCGCAGAAACCATTTATAAGCAGATGCAAGAAAAGCAGTTCACTACGGCCAGCTGGACAGACAATGAGCTGCATCCCAAGACCAAGGATGAGGCGACGGTTGCGTTTATTTTCACCATGGATCTATTAAACTTTTCCTTTTGGTCCGAGCTTCCACAAGAGGAAAGATTTGCCATAGAATACAAAGAAAAGCGATGGACAGGATACTGGAGTTTAGTTGCCGCAATGCAGCGGGCCCTGGACGAGGGTATGTATTGTCTGTCGACTTGACGTGGAAAAGGCGTTGACTGAGTGGCGCAGGCATACCCATAACTGATCCAAATTACTGGATCGACGAGGATAAATTCACTCTCGAGTCGTTAAAACATGTTTTTCGGTCTTGCACCGACGAAGAAATGCCTTTACTGCAGGAGCGTTATGATTGCCTGCGAGAAAGTGGCCACGTCCTCTTTGACGTACGTCTCCCCCTTGGATTGCCTCTCTACTACTTTTTGTCTGCATCACTGACCTGACTGTAATAGAAATACGATGGGTCTGTACTGAGCCTCCTCGACGAGGCTGATGATTCAGCAGCCAAGCTGGTGAATTTGCTCGCGCAAGATTTTGATTGCTTCCGCGATGAGCATCACTTTGAGGGGAGCCAAAAGCCCATCCGGATCCTCAAGAGGGCACAGATCTTAGTAGCCGACCTGTGGGCTTGCTTCCAAGGAGAGTCATACGGTAGATTTCACGACATTGACAAAATCACCATGTTTGCCGACTATCGCATCCCGCAGATACTGGTGAGCCTCGGCGCCTTGTACCTGAGCCCCTCGGTTGCCAGCGCCATCAAATCGCGCAAGGTCATAGAGAGTGGCAGCTCTTGGGAAGTGCAGCTGCGAGGTATGTTCCCTTGACCATTTCAGACTCTCTGTGCTGCAGCATGAAACTAACTGTCCGTGTGTAGCATGTAGTATATGGTGCGTCGAGTTGATTCGGCGAGAGATTGTGAGAAAACATCCCGACACGCATGTCAATGCGATTTTAATCGACTTTTTCCTATACGACACAATTAAAGAGCTGGAAGCCGCCGGGCAAGAAAAGTTTCCACATCACCGCACTAGAAGCATTTGGTACTAGACGTGTACATACGTGACGCAGAATTAGAGCTACATAACGATATACAGGCGCTTGAGATTTATACAGTGACAAAGATGTTATTTTGCTACATGAAACATGGGTTCAAATGGTATTCATACAGTCCCAACAGACAGCAGCCCAGCCAACAACCAAAAAGAAGCAAACGCCAAAACTGTCTTGAAAAACTCCCACAAATGCAGACCCGTTAAATCAACTATCCCAAGTCTATGCAACAATCACAGAGTTCATGAGTTTGTCCATCTGCGCCGACTCGATGTCGCTGTTGCCCTTGTTCTCTTCCTTGAGCAGGACGGCGAGGACTTCGATCGGCGGGCTCAGACCCAGACGCTCAGCACGCTGCCAACGCTTCATGCGAGGGATCCCAATACATGGCTACCATCGAACATGTCAGTTCTTGACCCAGGCTTGTTCTGAAAGTTTGCACACGGCTCTCAACTTACCCCGTACTGGGAGCTGACGTCAAAGTACCGCAGCACCTTTTCATTGAGCGACAGATCCTCTTGGTGCATCCGCGACGCAATGCGCTGCGCCTCAATCGACCTCCAGTACTTGCCAATCTGCGCATCGCTCGTCTTTTCGGCCTTTAGCTCAGCCTCTGTCTTTTCGGGCATGGCAGCTTCCTCAGCAAACGTCTCCTCCTCTTCCTCCTCCTCTGGCTGCTCCGCGACCTCCTGCTCGGAAACTACATTGTCCACTTCGGGCTCCTTCAGGGCCGGCGCATCGACTTTTTGTCTTGACGGCACGATGATGGAGTTTTTGACGTCTTTGGGGACCGCTTTTGTGACTCGGTTGGAGAAGCTGATGGTCGCTTGGCCCTTGGTCGGTCCGGGTCGGGCTCGAGCGCCGCCTGCCGATCGTCTGGTCGTCGGCATAGTGACAGTAATTGTATTGATGATTGGTTTATATGAAGAATGAATTGCTTGCAAGATCAATTCTGCGACTGTTGTCAAATGATGACGGCGTCAAATAGAATAGGAATGATTGGTTGAAGCGGCACTAGCAATGACGTGGTGGTTAATAAATTCACGGCCCAGAGCTCTGGGGTGCAAACAGGTACTTGGTGCACCACTGACGGACCGCCAATTTGGCAGGGCAACGCAGCTACGAGCGCGAGACGGGAACCAAGTCATGTGATGCAATTTGACAGCAAAACGAAAGCCTTGAGATACAAATATAATTAAAAAATCCCCTTTGCCTTTTTTTACCGTATTAAACATTGTTCAACCGCCCGTAGCTTCACGATAGAACGACAGACTCCTGTTGGCGCCGGCTGTGCAAAACATCTCGCTACGGCCAATCTTGGGCAGCCACCGAACAACCCAGAGAGTCTTGTCCGTCTCGCTGTGCGTGGCCACACAATCACTTCGCTCCACGGACCATACCTTGACCTTGCCGTCCATGGATCCGCTCAAGAGATACTCTCCAGTGTCGTTCCAGTCAATGGTTGTGATCCAGGAAGAGTGGCCGGTCAGGTTGCCAATGTGTTCTCCGTGCTTCATGTCGTAGAGGGCAATGATGCCAGCGTCACCAGCGGCTGCCAATCTCGTGTTTCCAGGTGAAAAGGCCACAGCGCGCACAGGTTTCGCCAGTCCTGATACCAAAGTTAGCACGTGTAATTTTTACAGCTGATCACGGCGTCAAAGTTGCCTACCAGAGAGCGAGTAGAGAATGCGTCCCGTGTCATTGTCGAAAATGTAGACGGCACCATTTTGATGGCCACTGGCGGTAAACTTTCCATCCCTGCTGAGGTCGACGCACATGCCGAAACTTCCCGACCCTGCACTTCCAGTCTCGTACTCGCGAATCTTGGGCTTTGCCTCGTCGGCCACGTCCCAGACATTGATCCTGCCGTCATTGGTGGTGCTGGCCAGGTAGCCGCCGTCTTCGCTGAGCGCCAGCGCCCACACCTCGCCTGCCTGGATGGAGCTCCCGGTCAACTCGCCCGCGTTGCTCCATTCTCCCGTGTCTGCATTGAGGGCCCAAATTTTGACCTCACCTCCGAACCCAGCGCTGGCCGCGTACCGGCCATTTCTCGACGTGCAGAGGTGGTGGCAGCCTAGCTTATGAGCGTTTGATATGCTCTGCTTGAGGGGAAAGGCTGGGTCTGTCGTGTCATGCACATGGATGGTGGAAGAACCACCGGCAGATAGAAGAGACTTCGGAGTAGAAGCCAGTGCAAAAATGTCCGTTATGTGTGCTGTGGCGTCTGTCAGAGGCTATCAAACGGCAGAGTGGCAGCTTCGCAAATCGCAGCGGGGTAGCGTACCATTGTCGACGGTGTGTATCGTCAGATATTGCTTTGACTACTGTTTGTTAGCTGGCCGATTTAGTCATGCTCGAAGCCGGAGCATTTACCATTGTGATTGGCTCATGTGAATGAGGCTGGTGACAAAGTGGGTGAGAGTTGCAGAAAGTGAATGACGGATGTTGGTGGGGTTGCTGTAGGTTTGCGCTGGTGGGTTGCGATTTCGTGCCACGCCAGCCCACTTTCACTTCACAGATTCGCAACGCTTGGAAAAGTTGCAACTGGATAAAGAATGCTGATTTTCCTAAAGGTAGGAGTTACGTTTTTCTCATCGTTTGAAATCTGCTATGACCAGAAGCGAAGCGTCTTGGAGCAAGGTGTGTAAAGAGGACATGCAGTCTTACGATCAGCATCATCTGGACGATACAAGGGTCAATGCTTCAAGTATTGGATATAATGTTATTATACATGGCCCAAATGAGCCAAAACGCCGTGTGTATGCATCTTATAACCGGAAGTCAAATATACATGAGATTGTGATACACAAGATTTCGCACCAGCACCACCAATGCCTCTTTTTGTTTTGCTTGCACTCTATGACTTTCGTCGCTCGTCGGATCGCCACATGCCTCGCATCTCTGAAGACACTTGGTTAGAGACTCGGATAATGATAATGACATGTATATGAACCACTTGTACGTACCTTCCAAGCAATTTTGACATAGACGATGCATGCGCTTAGGGGCACCACAACCAGGGCACTGGCAAAGACTGTTCACATCCTTGAGGCCTTTGTTGGCCAGCTGTCTCATTCGCTTCCTCGAGTGGGAGACCTTGTTCTTTGGCACAGCTCGCAGGATGCCTTCCCAAATATCATCCAGCAATGTGGGAATGGTGATGCTGATGCCAGGAAGGGCTATGCCGAGGGTCGGGAGCAGTCGGCTAGCGATACCAGCCAGCGACGGCAGACGAGAAATAGGGAGCAGCGCCGGCGAGGCAATTCGGGGGAGAAGGGCAGCCATGGTGAAGATGTTGATGACCGAGTCTCGTACAAGATTGGCGACGTTTCTTTGGCTCGTGACCAGGCGCACCAGGGCGCAGCGAATTGGGCGCAACGGACTGGGCAATTGAAGATTTGAGTCCAGAAGTGCTACCTCGTAGGGCAGATCGATGGGCCAAGGGCAATTGGTGCGTCGCAGCTTTATCGGTCGCGAATAGCTGGGTATCACGATGGTCGTGGCAGTCGGAAAATGCGCTGCGATAAAACTTGCCCTTGTTGCTTTTGGCTGCTTGCGCAGTGGAGACATACTCTGGTAAAAGCAACCAATGAGCGCCGACTTTGCACGGACCAGTGCTGGCCAATAGCGGTGGCCTGGCGTTGAGGGACGCCTCCCTGCCCCTTTCCCAGGGACCCGCCTCCTGAATTGGACTGGCAAATGGCAGTTGGTACGGCGGACTATAGGTGCCTTCGTCCTAATTAAAAATTCTATTACTAGGCTCACCCTAGCATATACTATCTAACTTAATCAGTGTTATACGGATATATAATATAACTATATATAAAATAATATTACCTACGTGTTAGTATAGTCTCGCTCTTTTCCTCCTTACACTAACCGCCTACCTTATAATATTAATCATAGAAATCTAAGGCTAGACACTTAAGATCACTCTAGATATTACTAATAAGTGTGTAAATAAAATTAAAATACCTAAGGAATAAACTATATAGGCTATTTATAAGATAAAATAGCTTTGCCCTCTATAAATAAATGAATTACTAAAAGAGTCTACCTTAAAGTAGCTAATATGACTTAACCTAAAGCGCTAATAAGGGCGATATAGCTAGTCTACCCTTAATCTAGCATAATTATAGAATATCGATACTATTCTAGTTTATCTTTTTAGGGAGGAGGCTAAAGTGCCTTATATATACTATAAAAAGGGGAATAGTTACTTCTATAGCTATATTATTCTAGATATAATTAGTAAATAGTTATATACTAATTATATTAATTCCTTAAGGGTATATTTATATAAATACTATTATAAGTCTTCTTAATTTAGACTTATTTTTATTATACTAATAAGTTAGGATAGTTAAAGAAGAAGAAATAAAACTAGCATGATAGTTATATTATAAATAAGTTATTTATAGTATAATAATTAAATAGTAGGATTATATTAGCTAAGAAATATAGTAAATAATTATTAATATTTATAATAAAGGGAAAACGAATTAGTACTAGTCTAAAATAGCTAGATTATATAAGAATATACCTTTATATAAGTGAATTTTTTTTTATATAGAAAAAATACCTTACTTTCCCTTATATATTAATAAACTAATACTAAAAAACTTATTATAATAACTTAATTAAGGTAATACTCCTTAAGCTAATATAATATCCTCTAAACTAAGGCTATAGGATTATAATTATGCCTGTTCTATAAGTTTAATCTTCACTAAAGACGAGATTGAGAATCTACCCCCTAGAATATAGCTGATTAAGAGATAAAAGATAGAATTATTAAGATATCTAATAAGGAGGAGTATAATGGTAATAGAAATGAGGTCGCTTATAGTAGCACCTCTTTTGATTTCTAGGATATAAACTAGTATAATTACGAATGAGCTAGTTTAATTAGAAGCTATTAATAAGGTCTTTAGAACGCCTTACTTATTGCTAGTTAAGCTTAATATATTAGCGCTAAAGTTACTTAATTGGATTAGAAATTAATAGAGCCTTTTATAATTAGACTTACTCTTTATATAGCTGAGGTTACTATTATTAAATATAATAATATTATCTATTAAAATATCTCTAAGGACTTATTATAGTAGGTAGAGAAGTTTAAGGGTCTTATCTTTTCTAATCTAGATAGATAATTCGCGAATATGTAGTCTCTTCTCTGCTATATTATAGAGATAGTATCTTTAGAATATTATAGTTATTCTCTAAGTTAGAAGGTCATTTAATTATACTATCTAAAGTAACTAAACTTAATTATATTCTATCTAAAGTAATATAATAAGGGTTCTTTTATGTTAAGAGAACTTCTAAGAGTAATAGGCTAGAAAATTACGTTTTTATTCTAATTTAAGTTAAACTTACTAAGTTTAATTAAAATAATACTAAAAGAAAAAGAACCTAGGTTAAAAGGGAATAGCTTAAAAGCATAATAGCTTAATAAGGATAACCTAGATAAGAACTAGCTAAAGTAAAAGCGATTAAAGCTAAATATAAAAAAGTAACCTAATATAATACTAGCTAAGCTAAAATAGTCCTTATTATAATCACCTTCTCCGCTTTAGCTATTAATAATCTAGATTAAGTGAGAATTAACCCCTATTAGTTAGTGGCTTTAGATGGAGTTAGCTAAGGATCTAGAAACACTAGATGAGCTATAGGATAGAGTTAAATAGGGTTTATCTAGTCTTGCTAATATAGATACTCTAAGTAATAATTCTATTTATCTAGATTTAATTACTATAGATATCTCCTAGTAAGATCAAGTATCTACCACCCTAGTCGGCTAAGATATTCCTACTAGCTATAAACTACCTCTATCTTCTAATATTCCTTATAGCTAATCTAATATAAATATATTAGTTCTAAGAGATACTATTATAGATTAGACTTAGTAGCTATTTAATTAAGAGGATAAGGACTAGAGAGGAATAGATTAGGAGCGAACTACTATTAATAAATAAGAATAAAAAAAAGGAAAGTATACGTAGGCAGTATATCCTATAGATACTTAGAATAAGAAGACTTAGAGGTTATAATAGTTTATTAGTTATTTACTAAGTTATTTAATATTTATTAAAGATATTCTAGTCTATTAACTAGGTGTAGAAGAAGTAAGAGCTCTAGCTAAGTTTAATCTACTATATGCTACTATAATTAATCCCGTAAATACATATATAATACTATATAAAGATAGTTAGTATTACCTACCCCTAGATTAAGAGACTATAGGCTTTATGATATATAATTAGTATAGACATCTATAACTTCTACTAGTAAGTAGTTATTTAGGTGTGTAATTATCTAATTAAAGTATTATAGACTAGATTATAGTCGTTAATTATTAATACTTTAATAATAATCTTAATTAGCATTAGTATAATAAAGAATAGTAGGCTTTCTATATTATAAATATAGACGGTTCTTTTATTTCTAAATAGTATAACTATTCTAAGCTTAAATAAAGCCTTATAGCTCCGCTTAGATAATAGCTATATAGGTAAAGATAAGTGTAATCCGATTAGCTAAGGAGCCACTATCCCAATAGCCACGATCTATTAGATATTAGAAGTATGCCTATAATCTATTAATAATAAATAAGATATAGAGGAATCTTAACCTACCCTCTAAAAATAGGTTCTATTTATACCAAGTTATATCCACTACGACTTAATTCAGGTATTATTTATACTTTAGCTATAGATCTAATAATTATTAAAAGGGATCTTAGAGTTATTCCCATTAGTATAATCCCTATCTTCCTCATTTTAGCCTTATATAAGGAAGAAATATAAAGTAGATATAATTACTATCTTAGAACTATAGTCTAATTAAATGATTTTAGGTATTTTTACACTAGAATTAAGTATAGCAAGATATTATGTAATAATATTCTAACTTATACTAAATAAATGTCTATAGTAAAACCATATAATATAACAAGTATACCTATTAATTACTATATAGATCTTAAACCCCTATTACTTTAATTTATTATACCCGTTAACTAACTAAATATAGTTTAGTCTAGGCACTATAAAGCGGCGGCGATAGAATATATTATTTCCCTATTGTTTAGAATAGATCATTAGCTTAACCTTTTTATAGACCTTATATATAGAGTCTTAGGAGATATTATAACCATTCTAGCGTAGATATATTACTAATATTATTCAGCTATAGCCTTTTAGAATAGAAGACTTCTATTTTTACTTTAATAGCTATATTCGTAGATATACTTATATAATTTTGTCTTATTCTTTTATATGGCGTTAAAGGAGTTCTTATTAACGTTAAATACGCTTAACTATAGTAATACTAATTATATACCCCTTATTAGAGAGCCTTTTAAATATTTCTTAATTATTTAGCCCTTTATTAAAGAAAAGGGACTAAATCTAGGCTAATAGATTAGTAGAATGGTTTGTTTATTCTTGATTTTGAAGCTACTAAGCTTATAAAAAGGTATATAGAACTATGCGGCTAACTTAAATATAATAGGTATATAGTAATGCCTTAAGAATATCTTAAATAGGTGTTTTTTAAAGGTATAAATCTATAATATAGCCTTTTAATAGCTTAAGATTAATTTTAGGACGTACTATATTGTTTTTTTTTAATAATAAAGGTAGAAAAGATTAGTAAAGGGGGTATCTTAGGGTAGATAGGATAAAACACCTTAGTATAGCCCCTTACTAAGCACTATAAGGTCCACTTACTCTTAGTCTATTATATATAATACTATACAAGCTATTATAGGTATAAAATAAGTGATTTAGAAGTTATAGGCTAGATCAGTAGTGTATACTCTTAATTATACTAGATATTATATTATTATATATAAACTTAACTATAATAACACGACCCGCCTTATACCAATTAGTATACTCTAGTATAATAAAAACCTAACTAAAATAAATCTTTATAATAAAAAAACTCTAGATTAGGCTTATATAAGCCTAATTACTACTTCTTC